>JANHFL010000784.1:80713-92822 GCA_032468155.1 Oxyrhabdium leporinum
ATGTTTGCTGCTTTGAATTACTTATACAAATAATGATGGAATATAAATAAAGAAATAAATGATTTTTCTGGAGGATGTTGTTTTGCTTTGTTGCAAGTCAGCTTCCCAATTTTTTAAAAGTTTAAACATAGTTTGAAGAATATATAAATACAGGTGGAGTAGATAAATTGCCAAGCAACTAGAGAGGTATGTACAGGCATACATTAGCCCTCTGGGTAGTACAAATGGGGACCCCAGGCCTCAGATAATAGTAGAACATATAGATCAGTCATTAAATCACCATTCTCTATCTTCTTTTTCAATACTGCAAATCCATCCTTCTCAGAGGACCCTTTCTGCAAATTCAGAGAGCCTATCAAAATAGTCAACATGAGCAGTTTGTTGGAAAAGTTATCTAAGTTATACACATCCAATTATTTAAATAATTGGAAAATACAGTACAAAGTAATTGTGTGGGAGCAGGGTCCTTTTATTTTCATAAAGCATTGTTGCCAAAAAGAATTGTTTTCAATTCTAAGGTACTTCTAATTACTGCCATTAGTTTTGCTCTCAGTCACCAAAAGTAAATACTTCCAAAAGTTTCCAAGAGTTTAATTCCAATACTTAAAATCTATACGGTCACTAGGTGTTGCCATAACCATTCTAACACCACAAATGTGCTTTCTTCTCAAAAGTCCCTCATATTATTTTATAATCTATTAAAAAAAAATACCGTATTTTTCAGAGTATAAGATACTCCGAAGTATAAGAGGCACCAAGCTTTTGGGGAGCAAAACAAGGGGGGTGGGGAATCTGCCTCTACCTACCTCTCAGCAATTTGCCTCCTTGCAGCAAACAGCAAAAACTCTCTTTCAGCTTCAGCACAGCCTGATTAGCATAAACAGTTAGCTTTTGGGAAGGAAAACAAGGATTTTTTTTTGCCTTTGCCTCCCAGCAATTTGCCTCCTTGCAGCAAACAGCAAAAAGAATCTGCCTCCCGACGATCAGCTGTTTCAGGCTGCAGGGATCGCCATCGCCTATTGCTGCCTCTGCACGTCCCAGTGCCCCATTTTCAGCCTCCACGTGCCCCATTTTTCAGCCTCCATGCCCCCCATTTTCAGCCTCCGCACCCTCCCATTTTCCACCCCTTTCCGATCCCTGCCGCCCAGAAATCGGGGGGCATGGAGGTGGCAATAAGCAATGCCGATCCCTGCAGCCTGGAACAGCTGATTGTCGGACGCAGATTCAAGAGAAAACCAGCAGCTTCTGCTAATCAGGCTGGGCTGAAGAGAGTGTTCTCCAGCCAGGGCGGGGTTGGGCAGAGAGGGCCAGGGCCAGCCAGGAGTGGGATTTGGGGGTTTGCCGAACTCCGCAGGGTCTTAGCAAAGGGTTCGCCCAAACCCCCGCAAACCCCCAGCAGCCCACCCCTGGATGGCTTCATACTGTGCTTTTTAAAGCGTTTCATGTTTAAATCACACTTTCACTGAACAGCCTTTAAAACAGAAAATTCTCCTCTCCCAAGTGGGATATACAGTTTTTCTATCCCTTTTAAATTACTTCCTTCTTATTTTTGGGGAAGTACCTGCTATATCTGAAGGGACACAAACCCTTCTTGGAAAATGCATAATAAATATATATAAAGTGCATTTTCCAATAAGGTTTTGGAAAAAAATGAGATAAAAAATAAGAAATGGAGAAAGAAGAGAGAATTTTTAAAAAAGAAAAAAAAACAAATTATCCTTCTATCTAGTAGTTATCTTAAAGTTTCTGCATCCCTTTCATCTCTTTCTAATTCCCAAACTCCTAAAATCATCATATCATTTTTTCTATTTTGAGCAAAAATTCACACAAGTTTTGTGTCTTTCAAAAAGATTTTATTGTTTTTGTTCAAACCAAGCTAATCAGCTTTATCTTTTCTGCAACTTCAGTTAATTTTATAACACAATCTTCCACAATCTTCCACAATCTTCCATTTATATTGCTTTCCCAAGTCTTTGCATTCAATACTCTTGCCATAGTTACCATATACAATATTAATTCCTCATATTTCTTTTCTAATTCCTTGTCCATAAAACCCAATAAGAATACTTTTAGTTTTATGACAATGTTAGCCCATAATATCTGGATAATAAATAATGATCTTATTCTGTGGAGAAACAGAATAATATGTGGAAAAACTCCACAACATTTTTAAATGTTGTGTGGACAATATGGAGAGCCTTTTCTTTGTCAACTGTGTTGGATTTTAAATACATAATTTCAAATTCATGTTCATCACTAAAATATCAAAACTAATAGCAGATCCTGAAAAATAATTAATTAACCATTCACAGAACAGGAAAATGTTACAAGCACAATACTTCCCTTTCCTTTTTGTGCTAACTCCAAGCTGAATTGCTTGCAAAATTCATCTAGAGAAAAGCAACTCTTTCTAATAAAAACATCAGAAACATGGGCTGGTTATGCAGGGTGAGGAAAATCATGTGATCAACTGAACTGTTATATGAAAAATCTGATTGTCTGACTGCTTGAACCATTAGAATTGCTAGGTTTGTTCATTCTAAGGGACAGAGAACATTGCAAAGAACCATCTATGGAAGAAAATATGTGCTGGTACGAATGTCTAAACATACATACATAGAAACAGATATGTATTTTTTATTATTGATAAGATATCTGAGGTTGAAGTAGATCTTTCCTCTCAAATGGCTTAGATAACTGTTGTCTCCAGAGTGGATGGGTGTGGAATTTTTGCTTTTTAAATGTTTTTTATATTGGGATTTTATCCTTGTAAACCATTAGAGTTATTGAGAGTGAGTTGGGCGGCCATATAAATGTTATTGAATGAATGAATGAATGAATGAATGAATGGTAGGGTTTCATTCATGGTATGGTTCCTGCTCACCCTATGCAACCTCAAGAAGTAAATCATAGCTTTCCATGTTTTCCATTGACTGAAAACTAAGCAAACAAACTCTTCACTCTTGGAGTGGTATGAAGAGCCTGAAGGATGCCTTTCTCAGAGAGTTTTGGCTGGTATGTCTTCTCATAACGTTCCAGGAGATGCAGCAACTGAATTGCTGTGAGGGGAACTTTGTATGTTGTAACCTACCTTGGAATTTAAAAAATAAAACCAAATATCAAGAAAAAATAAAATTCCTCTGTCATCTAATGGCAGACATGACCAAAGTCACGATGAGCAGAGGAACTGAATTTCTGTGAGTCTGATGTACAATAAATGGCAAATTTTGCCTAAATGATTTCTTGAATCCTGAAGATCAATCCCTTCTATTTTTTAAAGGACGACAATGCTTTTAGGAAACTGGAAAGTCAGTGAGGAATTTTCCCCTTTAGTCAAAGCAGATGTTATATACAGGTAGTCCTCGACTTACAGTAGCTTGTTTAGTGACTGTTTGAAGTTACAACAGCACTGAAAAAATTACTTATGACCATTTTTTACACTTACAGTAATTGCAGCATCCTCATGATCATGTGATCAAAATCAAGATGCTTGGCAACTGACTCATATCTATGATGGTTGTGGTGTCCTGGGGTCATGTGATTTTAATTTAGACAGTTGGCAACTGGCATGTTATCATATTTTGCAACCTCCTGACAAGAAAAGTCAATGTGGAAGCCAGATTCACTTAATGACCTTGTCACTAACTTAGCAACTGCAGTGATTCACCTACCAGCTGTGGCAAGAAAAGTTGTAAAATGGGGCAAAATTGACTTAACAACTGTCTTGCTTAACATTAGAAATTTTGGGCTCAATTGTCATGGTAAATCGAGGACTATCTATACTGCTTTTCTGATTTACCCCCTACAAGAGACAATATTCTAACCTCCAGAAGCAAGGTGCACAACCTGTGGCTCTTGGCCCTCGGGTGAGCCCCACAATGCCCTTCTAAAAGTTGCTGCTGAATGGTAATTTTTGATGTGATAAAGATGGAAATTATAAAATGCATTGTACCTATATTTAAATTTAAGCAAATTTTGTGGTTTCTGTGGCCTGACCACATCTCATCTTTCTGCAAGCCTGGCCATTGTTTGGTGGTGTCCTATTAGCAGGTCGTTCAGATTAAACTTTTATTTTGGTCTCTGACCAGCATAGATTCAAAGATGAAGTGTTGTCTTTAGCCTCCAAAATTAGTGCAATGCATCTCTGGTACATAAGGGGATTCTATTAGTGTACAAATAAGTATCAAGCTCATCTCCTAAACACAAGTTCTGGCATATGATAACTCACTTGTTATGATTTTTAAGTATGATAATATATTTGTTTGAGAACTAAATTTCTGTGTGGGCATCAGGGCAAATAAACATTAAGCAAATAAATGGTTTTCTAAAATGTCAGAATGCCTTGCCATTTTTGCCCAGAAAAAAAGGAGGGAGGGAGGTAAGCAGTCAGTCAGTCAGTCAGTCAGTCAGTCAGTCAGTCAGTCAGCCAGCCAGCCAGCCAGCCAGCCAGCCAGCCAGCCAGCCAGGCAGGGAGAAAGGAAGGAAGGAAGGAAGGAAGGAAGGAAGGAAGGAAGGAAGGAAGGAAGGAAGGAAGGAAGGAAGGAAGGAAGGAAGTTGTTGCTTCATATTTACTTTATTCTCATTTGTCATTTCCCAAGGACTCAAGACATAACTACACAGAAAGGTTGGCCGAGGTGGTGTCAGAAGTCAATCCCAGCAAAGGATGGAAACAATGAGGAAACAGTGAGGAAACAATGTGGAAAACTGCCAGTAACAGAAGAAAGCTCAGGTCTGAATCTGCTAATTCTAGCAAGAGGACAGGATGAGAAATGGCCTCATTTTAGATCTCCAAGTCTCTAGGTTTGTAAAGGAAGCTCCTAGGTGTCTTGACTGATTTGTGTACAACTGTTTTTTTTCCTGCACAGAGCAAAACTCCATCAGAGCCACTGCTTTCTGATGAGCATCAGAGTGTCAGGCAGATAATCAACAGCCCCCTTCGCCCACAGCAATAAATCTGCTGAAGAATTTGATTAAATATTTTATGATCTCAACAGCCAAAGATGAAATATTGTGTTTAATTTTGAACCAGCGCACTTATTTATTAACCTTTTAAAATACCGAATTGGTTTGAAAAGATAATATTCCTTTAATTTTCTTGTGAAAACCAGGACTTAATTAAAAAAGCTATTTTAAGATTGAGTAGAGAGAAGCCAAGAAATAAGCCCTCTTGCATCCATGTTTGAGGCCAAAAGAGGTGTGAGCTGGAAGGGAAGAAATATAATTCTGATGTCAGGATAAAGTTAGGTCAAAGGGAGGCTAATAAGCACATTTTGCACCAGGTGAGGAGGCTTCTTCTCACAAAGCATGTCATGCTGGCTGGCAAATTCTGGGCGTTGAAGTCCACCTATCTTAGAGTTGCAAAACTGACAGACACTGCTCTAAATATTAAACACTACTTCTTGTACATACCAAAAATTAAAGTGCCACCCAAATAAAGAACATGGGTATGGATTAGCTTGGAGAGCCTCAAAGTTTACAAAGGGGAAGGGAAGCGGAGAATCCACAAGCAGTTCAATATGGATTGAGTGTGCTTGGTGACTACACAAACAAGAGAAAATAGCAGAAAACATGGAGGAAGGCTGTGATGTCACACTGCTATCACTTGCTCTACATGGTTTTACCCATGGGAGCAGTGGAAGGAATAGAACTGGGTAAGCTGAAAATGAGGGTGGCAGACTGGAATCCAGAGCTGAACACCACAGAATTTTGCAAATGTACGGCTATAATTTGGTCTATTGTTCCCACATTTGCATTCAGGATAGCTTGACTTAATATGTCCCCATCAAAACTATCAGATGGTGCATTTTTTCCCACTCACAATTAAGTCAGAGGCTTACTTGCTTAAATATTCTTTCTTTCCCTTAATCTCAGCATAGGATGACTTATTTTTCTATGAATACAGGGGTCAGCAACCTATGTTTATCCAGATGTTGGAGACATCAGGTTCTATTAATTTTGACTTCTGCTTTGGTAGGGTTAACAGTAGCTAGAGCAACATTTTTTCTGAACCACCTTTTCAGGTCAATCCCTGCTCTAGGAATAGAAAGGTAACCTCAAGAACAACCCACAGGAATAAGCTTCCCTTGGGCAAACAATGGCATTATTTGCCAGAGGTTTTGGTAAAGACTGAATTATACAAGAAGGCTGGATAATTTCGCTTGTGGAAACACAACATTTAAGCTCCCCTCCCAAACCTCAGGAAATCTGATAACCAATGTATTATCCAATTTGTTTGTAGTCATTGACTCTGCTTTTTGCTCATTTTTCTGCTTTTCCAATGCTTCCTTTTAAAAAGAAAACCTCACATGCCAAAAGATTCGGAACTATAGTTCCATCTTGCTTGTTTAGAGGCATTAGCTGCTTCTAATACTTGTTATATTCACAATCTGGGAGCTTAAGGAGAAGATTTCTCATGACATTTGCAGTGTGTGTTTAGGGTAATGTAGGGATTTAAGTCCATATTGCCAAATTTGGGGGGAGGAGGAGAAGGGAAGGATCAGAAGCTTTTCATATTAATTCCAAATGAAAAGGCTGAAGTAGCAGAAACTGTGGTAGATCTCATCTGGATGTCCAGAACAAAATTTGGGATTGCTTCAATATTCCCCCTGGGTATGATTTGGAACTATGCTTAATTAACAGAGCTATTTTCTTTCAAAAGGGTTTGTTTCTAATACAATTTCAAGCCTGTTCAAACTTTTATTTTTCCAAATATGTCACTGAGGATTTGTGAAAGTTTAAATCCTTTTACTCACCCTCTAGGGACCTACAAGACTCATCCTTACATTTCCCTATGTGTGGCACAAACTACTTTTATATAATGTATCCTCACAGTGTTGCAGTTATCTGATCTCCAGTCCACAGTTAAGGCAATTTGAAGTCATATTTAGCTGTTCCAATTTCAAAGTTGTATTTTCTATCTGCTCCCAGCACATTTTTTGTCATGAATAAAATCTAGGACACTTTATCAGTGATGTGATTGATGGGAAGCTGTGAGAAGCTGTGATCTGCCCAGTTCCTATTGATAATTTTTGGCTTGTGTGGACAAGTCCCCACTCCTCTGGTCCCTGTTCAACCATAGCTATTTTGCTTGGGCTCCTGAAGAGACTGGAAACCTGACTTCTGTAGAAACATCTGCTGTGACTGGCACCTTCTGAAACATTTGTTAGGCCTTATGTAGCCTCTTTAAAGATGGCTAGATTTTTATTAAAAAAAAATAGAACTAGCATCCTCTGGAGAAGATGCTAATTTTGTGCTGCTCTGAAGATGGATTCAACCAGGGAAGAAGCTAGGTTCTGCAAGCTGTGAGTGGCTGTTTCTGTCATCACTACTTAGAACATTCATCAGGATATATAAAAACAAATGCAACTGAATCATTTTTATTGTTTCCTTTCTGAACTAGAAGCTTCATTTCTGCCTTTGTACAAAATTTCATTCTGGCATTTCCCATGTGCTGCAGAAGCTATAGCATTAGAAGAAACCTTATTAGAACAATCCTTATGCCTTTTCTTTGAGCGAGTCTCATGTATTCCATCTTCCATATATATCCATTCATTCCATCACAAAGATACATGGTAGAATTCATTGAGCGACAAATCATTGTATGAACATTACATAGCTACACCAGTTGCAATACAGTGACACTAGTGAACTTCAAGTCCTCTTCAAAATCAATCTATTCATTTCTTCTCCCAAGATGGCCAGATTTTGTCATCAGTTTGTTGTGATGGCTATAGTAGCATTAAATAGAACTCTCTCTATATATATATATCACAAAGGAAAGGAAGCTATGGATGGATATACCTACTTAGGATATACCTATCTACTGTGATTCAGAGATGGAAGGGTAATAATGAGTTGGGTGAGAGCATGAGAGTCCAGTGGGGTGGATGGAAATAATGTGGATTAAACAGAGAACAAGGTTTGTTATCACGACATATGCTTACCCAAATAATCCATACCAGAACGTTGAAATACACTAAACATCTCCATCAATAATTCTGCAAGTGATTTTGTTAGTTGTTAGAGATCACATTCTGAATAATTACAAAGTTAAATGAAATCACTATTCATGTAGTTTATAGTGTTCTCATTAGTTTGTCAAATCTTCTGTGAACAAATGGTATTACCCACAAGATAGGTGGAGGTCAGTAAGATGCAGAGCATACTGTGAACTAGCATGTTTTTAGTAATGAATTGATTCCATTTCCACTAATCATTATTGCAATGTTATTTGGAACAGCTGGAGGTGAACTGAATTGGCAAATTTATCAGCAAAACATCTTCCTCATTTCAGCACTTTCAGTTCTTCTCAGGGAGGTGGGACTCAGTAGAAGTTGTGGTGATGGAAGGACTGGATAGGAAAATACTACCATGCAAATACATTTGTGCAATCTTAAATGTCACTTTCATTTCTCAGTCTGCTGGTTTGCAATATTCCTTTTTATATCATCATTATTGCTGAAAACAAGTTCAATGAATGCAGTAGCTTAGCAATTGTGATTTTCAGCCTGATGCGCTAAACATAATTTCTCTCACATCCAGATTTTCACTGGGAACAATGTCAGAGATCCACAGTATTCTTCCTTTACACTTAGCTACAGAAGCTGCAACAACAACAAAATGCCAGGCCTGGATTAAAGCCAGCCTTAGAGCTCTTTCAAAAGGGTAGATGTTATTACCATAGGGAAAGTCTCTTATGAATATATTTACAAATTGGTATTTCTGTATTTATTTTTAGCTGGCATTTCAGGATTGATAGAAGCAAATATGTTCATGTTTCCCAAGGGTAGCTATCTCATAGATTAATAATACATATGAACTGAAGGGTTTGTTCAGTTACTTTTCTAAACAGAAGAGATCTCTATCATCCACATTTGAAAGTTCACCTTCAACAAAGCAGAGCTGTGTCAGGAATTGATGCTAAGCTAAAGAAGCTAGGGGGTTGTGTAATAATGCTATGCAGAGTTGATCTGAGCACTTTTAAAAGGGTATTCTTGAGTCTTAGAAAACCACAAGAATTATTTCCAAAGATGGATTACTTCCAGGCAAAGGTTCAGGTTCCAGTCTCAGGACATGTGCAGCCTGCCCCATAGCAAACTGCTGGAAGGAAAGCAATAGCTTCTAGAATATCAAATGTGGATTTCATAAACAACCAGGCACTGATATTGTTCCAAAGACTTGATATTTCCAGATACTAAAATAAATTAGTCTAGGGTGACCCAATATAAGAACTGCAGACTAAAATCTTTCATGTTGGTGAAAATGAGGCTCAGGCTTATGCAGCTTTCCGCCCTTTGGTTTACAATTATCAGCTATCAATATCCATTGTGAAGCTGTTTCCCTGCTCCCATATTCTATTTCCACCTACTTTTCCATTATCTTTCACCCACCCATGAAACACTATGATTGTCATTTCCTCATCCGTTGTCCCTTAAGATTTCCCCATCAGTCTTTTTGTGCCTTCTTTCACTTTAGCCTCTACAGCAGGGGTGTCAAACTTGTGGCCTGGGGGCTGGATGCGTCACATGGTGGCCCTGCCCCTGCCCAGTTTAGCAAAGGGGGAAAAAGTCCCAATAAGGCACGTGACGACACTGTGATGATGCGAGTTTGACACCCCTGCTCTAGAGAGGCCACTTCTGTTCCTTCTCCAGTTCTGCTACCTCATTCCATTGTGATAGGCACTTCAATGGAGAGCTAGTCTTCCCAACGGTTAAGCAACTTTCCTATTGCTATACAATTCTGGTCTATTCTTCTTTCCATCACTGTATCTAATTCTTAGATTCTCCCCCTTTTGATAGTCAACTTTACGCTAGCTTTATATAACTTATATTCAATTTAATAGGATGATGGGATAGAATGATGGTATTAGAAGAGATTTCAAAATAGTAAAAATCCACGCTGATACAGTGAATCTAGTACGTCTAACAAATGAGATGATTATACCCTCTTGAGCAGTGAACTAGTTCATACCATCAATACAATTAATGTATATCTTATTTACAATTGCCACTTTGACCACAGTAAACTGTTTTTAAAAGATCTAAATAAAATCATTCAAATGATTGAAGGCAGCAGTAAAACCATTTTAGTTTCACAAAACTAAACACGAACCTATTATCTTTGCGTTTTCATCAGATAACTTGATATCCAGGAGCATTGCTTTTTTCTTTGACCTTCTATGAACACATTTCTATTTGTCAATTCTTCCTATCAAAGGCGGAAATAAATCTGGGACCAATTGTGCACATGCAAGGGTAAGATATGTGTGAATATAGTTATTTAGCATACAGTATACATGTGGTACCTAAAATATAAGTAATAAAATAAGTGTAGAGTTTATAAATTATAGTACTCAAGTAAATTGTATTATAATATGTTTGTAGAGTTCTTCAAATGAGAATCTAGCAATTTGTGTTTTGCTTAGTTTTTTATTACATTTGGCCTCTTTCATATCCATATCAGTTTGCTTTTTAAAAAACTTTCATATGAAAACATGAATATATTTTATAATCCATTTTTATAGACATCTTTCAACGCCATTTTCAATTTTTCTGTGATATATATTTTCACTCATTCCTGCTATAATATATAGAGAATTGTAGCACATTATTCAGAGAAATGAAAATTTTGAATAGCTATATTTCATAAACTGGTTTAAAAGTGCTAGCTTAGGTAAATGTGCATCAGAATAGGAAATGAAGAAATGTGTTCCCTCTCCTTACTTAAAAAGAACAAAGCTATATAACATATGATTTATGATGAGTTAATTAGTGCTATCCCAAGTTTGGTAAGGTTTTTTTGCATCAATCCACTTCTCCAAAGTGTTAAGGCAGAGCCAATCTTCCTAATTAGCCACCTCCCCTTGATCAGTAGGGCTTCTGTACATGTATTGTTCAAGTGCACAAGCTTTGTTTGTTTGTTGATCTGAATGGTGTGGCCACTCTGTTCTGTTGGCTGTGTGGTGTCCTAACTTTGTTGAATACTTGACAGAGTTACTTTGATCAAAAATTTGTCCAGACACAGCATCCATTCAAAGCTTTAGAATTCTCTGTTGACAATTGCTTTCCATCTAAAATGAAGACTTCTGGATAATTAATATTCTTGCAGATTTCTATGGTAGCCTTTACAAAGTATGGGACTGATCTCTCGGCCATAGGGAAACTTTTCTAAAAAATCTTATATATTACCTTTTTTTCTTATCAGGTGAATGAGAAAACTATGCATAATCCACAGTCTTGCTCAGACCTGCATTTGAAGACAATGGGTTTATGCAGCTCTGTGCAGGAGAACATGAATCAACGTGGGATTTCCAATCTTGGGAGAAATAATAACTCTGAGAAAACAGGAATACAATCTCAATGCACCATCAAATCCTGGGAAACATCAATATTGAAGGAATCAAATCTAAGTCACAGGAAATTGTTAGCACCGGTTAACTATCCAGGAAACCATTTTTCAAGAACCACATGCTATTCTGATCACTTAATATAAAAAAAGTTCCCATATGAGAATGGAGAAATTATTGGCCAACAAAAATAGACACACAATTATTTCACTTATTGTGAAAAAAGGGTAGGTCAATTCCTTTCGCATTCTTCAGATAATAAATTTCTTATTAAAAATAAATAAGCACAGCTGAAAGTATCTTTTAGGAGAAAACAAGAAAAAAAATCCCAAAAATGTACACATACAGTATATTCATATGGAGAAGTCACTGTGTCGTTGCCCTCGCAAAAAGAAAATGCAAAAAACTAAACAGGATAAAAAGAATAATTTAACAGAAGGAATCAACAAGGGGGATTGAGATGAAAAGCTTGTTATACAAAGGTATTACATCTGAAGATTAAAAAATACTGAAGCTAAATAGAAGCCACAATGTGTGATATAATATTGTCTTGAATAATTTGTTGTGATAAATAAGCACATACATAGGGTAGTAGACCACTAAAACATCTCCAATTATTTGTGATCATGCCAATTACATCGAGTCTACTCCCCCCCGACGTCCCGTGCGGTCACACAGGGAGGGCCTGCATCGGCGGCGAAATGCCGACTGGTGACCCCCAGAAGTAGAGCCTTCTCTGTGGGGGCCCCTACCCTCTGGAATGAA
>JANHFL010000784.1:102962-116027 GCA_032468155.1 Oxyrhabdium leporinum
TTAATAAACTCTTACTTGGATTAATTCTTATCTGAGTGCTGAGTGAGTTATTGGAACTTAGATGGAACGCTGACACAAGGCTCCTGTCACAGCAATTGCATTGACATTAAGTACGTCTGGATGAGATATTATCTCCCATAGAAAATCACCCATCCTTTATATCTGCTCTGGAGATCCTGCTCTGTATGTCCCTTAGGAGTCAGATGAACAGCCGGCAATTACAGAAAGATTATTTTTATAATGGCACTCCATTTATGAAATGCCTGCTACAGATACGTTTTGTGATGGTACCATTATGAGTATTATCTACCCATATTTTAATGATTGAGCTCAGTTTTCTTTGAACTATTACTTGTTGTTACTGTTATGACCCAGGTGGTCAAGGCAAGGCAGGCCTCTAGAGAATTCTTTATTTCTCTTATCAAATGTTCCAGCCAACAGCTCTCCAATGACCAGTAAGATTTCACCCCCACGCTACCCTGAAGGCAGCCACCCTCAGTCTCCCAAACACAGCCCTGGTAGTACAAAGAAAGCCCAAAGAGTAGGAGTGCACTCACAGGGCAAGGTCCAGGGTTGCAAGTCCCATCCACAAGGCAGAGTCCAGGCACAAGACAAGTACACTCCTTAGGACAAGAAACTGGTCCTACACAAGAGGTAGCTCCAAAGGCCACAAGAGAAGGGCTAGGTCCAAAACAAAATGCGAAGAGATATCTTCCAAGTGAGGCAAGGCAAACAGCAACAGGCACAGGTCGAAGTCGGGGGAGTGTAAGCCAAAGCAAACAATTGTTCCTTGCAAAGACTAATTTCCCCAGGGCTTCTCCTTAAGTTACTTCCCTCCAAGTGTTCTTTGTGAGGAGGGGTGGGGTGACCTCCTGAATAGCCTTGCAGCCGTTCTCTGGGCTTGCCTATGCTCCCTTCTTCCTGCCCTTGGATCAATGGAGTAGACAGCTGTTCCTCATCAGAGGGGATCAGCTGCCTATCAGCACCACTGACAGTCAGCAGCTGATCCTCCCCTGTTTCTGTGCAGGCAGACAGTTCTCCTTCCTGTTGACCACCTCCCTCAATGTCTGAGAGGCCCAGGACAGCATCGTCCTCAGCCCCTGGCATGTTTTCTCTGTTGGATGGTCCCAGTTCCAACTCCTCCTCCTCCTCCTCCAAACAGGACTCTGTGGGGGCCAGGACAGCTACTACTGCTGCTGTTTTTAGTGTATGCTTATCCTGTTCTCTTTATTGTTTGGTGTCACCTTGATTTTATTTAATATTATTGCCTTATTATCTATCATCTTAAAAACTGCAAAGATGAAAGGCAGTGGCACACACACTTCCGCGCCTATGAAGGAATGTTAGGTATTCCGCTATAAGTTTAATAGAAGAAATGTGATGTGTACATATGTAATACTAAACAAAATTACAACATCTTCCATTCTTTCTTAGTTAATCAGTGGTTAAACCCAATGAAGCTACACCCCATCTGATAATGTCACAGTATAGGATTAAATAAAATTGTAAGCACTTAAGTTTGATTGTATCATGAGCACAAACAAGCAATTAAGAAGAAAAACTAATTCAAGAAAACTAACTGGCAAAGTATGGATCTCAACTATTGACCCAAGTGCTGCTGGGGTCACTGGAGCACTTCCAGATAAACATATTAATTTGCCAACAAAATGCTCTATTTACTGGCCCTTCTAATGACATCTGTTTCACCTGCAAAGCCCTGTCTTTTGCCCTTCATCATTTTCACTAACAAGGAAAACAGCTACTTATGCAGCAGTTTTATGAACTGTCTAGTGTCATATTTTATTCTTGTATTGTTACAATTTTGATTAGCTATTGGTTGTTCAAATTTATTTATATTCACAATGGATACATTAATTGTTAGGCATGTTTTTGCTGATTGTTTTGTAAACCACCATGAACCTGCACAGGTTCAGTAATATACAGCTATCATTTATGTGCAAGTAAATAAGTTTAACTTGACACTTTGCTACTATCATGAAAAAAAGGTTACTGCTGTGGTTTTTCAAGCACAAATAGTGGACTTTTTCCCATTGGATGACCTTATCACATGCATTGACTCCCAGCCCTACCCTATCATCAGTTTAATCCCTGAAGCCAATCAACCATGGATACAGCAGCTGCGAGCAGTATCCAATGTCCTGCTGTATGTTCATGAATTGTTTAGGGCTGGCCTTCACCCTCCCTTTCTCCCACTGACTCAGTAGGATGTCACCATGGTCACAGCCATTCAATATATATATATATTTAAATATAATCATATCACCCAGAGCTGCCTCCCCTAGGCCAGACTGGCTAATGAATGTGAACATTTTCATTTTTACAATGATTTGGAAGGAGGGGAAGCCTCAGCACCCCGTAAACCTTGGCACCCCAGGCCTGTGTCTGAGCTTAAAGCCAGTCCTTATGCCACCATACCACTATTAACAGAGTCACCCGGAGCTCTTCTGTCAGGTTTGCTGTTTTAATATCATGCAATGGAGCTGCTGCATCCAGATTTACAGTTTTCTCAACTGTTCTTCCCAGCTCATTGTGTACCAGTTTTTAGAAGGTTTTTTGTTTTTTCTTTTGTAATCCAAAAAACACAGGAGTCATTAGGAGCACTAGTGATTTATTTTACTATATTTAGTTTTGTTTAGCTGATCATATCTACTCGTGGACAAGCCAACAATTTTACATGCCAAAATACACACCAAAATTTCATTTGGCTTATCCCTGGATGGGCTTATGTACAAGTATATATAGTAATACTTTTTAGAAATATCTGTATATTTCATATATACTTGCATAAAAGAACACCAGGGGCAGCACATCCTGCTGTTGGCCAAGTTAAAGTCAGTGAAGAAGAGAATTGATTAAATTCTCTCTGCCAAATTCTGGATTTGCTAAAATATATACCATAATTACAGCATCTTAATAGTACCATATACCCGGGGAATGGATAGATGATAGATATAGTAGAGGATTGATAGATGATAGATGATTATTTAGCACATGATGAGAACATGACAGGAGAGAAGTATTAGGGAGCAATAGTGGCCCGCGTCTGTAGGATATCCTTAAACTACAAGTGATCCCTGGGTGGTGCTAATTGATGACAATGACCAGATACAACCATACTGCCCTCTTGGACCTCATGGCCATGACAAAAGTGTATAAAATCAAATAGCCCTTTTGGGGACTTAGCATTACACACATGGACTTTTGACCTCAACTTAATTATCTTAACACTGAAGGCATCAGCAGAGCCTAAAGTGAATGGTAGATAGACAGATCAGGAAAATCCTAACTTGTTTTAAAAGTGTATTGTGAAGGCATGAAAAATGGAAAAGCTAATGTTCTGGGATTGTACAGTGACTTTCTTCAGGAAATGGTTGCCTCAGGCCAACAGCCCCAAGCCAGCAGTTATCCCCATGTGCAATATTGATTTCTTTCGATTTTTTTTTTCATTCCACAAGAGGAAAGTTGATGTATTGTGCTGTAGTTTGGGTAAACATTGCCAATTTATTTATGTTGGCAATGAAGCTGTGATAAGAATCTAACCTCTTGATGGTTTTTTTCATATTAAGAACCCTTGACAGCACATATTTTGTGAAGTAACTAAGTCCCTTAACCACACATCTGTCAGGTATTAGCAGTTATTCTTTTACTGATGTTGTGACACACAGCTTGTTTTTGTGGGAAGCAAGCCTTGCTGAATGTGAAGTGTCTGCTTTTTATTTTTTTGAAGCACTCTTTTTTTAAAAAAACAACAACAAAACCCTCCACAATTCTGGCTTGTGTAACTTCCCTTTATAGACAGAGAATGAGACCCATTCCTCTTTGAAATCACTGCTGTGTCATTTTGTATTTGGTCAGCTTTTCTAGACTGGTTTCATTTCCTGTTCAAGGGAATGAAAGAGAATGAAAGAATAGAGTGGCAAAAAAAGTCAGTTCCAGCCCAGCTGAAATCTGCAGGAAAGTTAACCTTTCTGCCCTCATACATGATCCCACCCAATCCAGTTTCCTTGGAAAGAAAAAGAGAGATCAGTCTGGCAGCTGGGTATGTGGGAGGACAAAATATTTATAGTCCTCTCAGCTGCGTGCTCCAGAGTGCCAGTTCTCTCACACTCATTTGCCTGAGCAGCCCACTTTACCAAGCAGGTCTTCAGGAAGAAACATTTTGCAAACCAAAAGCAATGTAGATTGTTGTGGCTTCTGACCAGCATGGCCAGGGAGGAATCAGCTTCGTGAGCCAAAGTAATTTGCCATCACTGGTGTAAATGAATGTATTTCTCCACATGCCAAAAGAAGCATCCCTTCCCTGCCAAAAAAGGAAGTGGGAGGAGAAATGTCTCTTTGGCCCAGTTCTAAAATTTTGAATAGTTTTTACCTCAGCTATTTTCCCAGCCCGGTTTAAGCTGTTCAGCCTTGCATTACATAAATGTGGCAGAATGTCAGGAAACTGGAGAATCAGTTTCACCAAACATAGAAAGGAAATGACTGGACTACGAACTTCTGTGTCCTTCCAACTGCAGCACAAATATGCCCCATAAACCATTTTTAAATGACATGTTCTCCTGATCCTGCCTTCATCTAACCTCCAGCCATAGCAAAAGCAACTTGAAATCACCTTTACCCATTCCAATTTTAGAAGTGTTTTCCTCTTCTTCATGTATATACTGTATTTTTTTAAATTGATACAGTATAGGATGTTTTATCCATGATGCAGTTGATAGGCTGGCCCAGGGCTGTAACAGTCTAACATTGACCACTGTGCTGTTTGGGACATGCTCCCTTCTTTTCCATTCTTGAGCTTAGTTGACAAGAGTTGTTCTGCTTTTGCCAGAGAGAGTATCTGAATCTTTCCAATCAGGCTTTCCCTATTTCCCAAGTCTTCAATTACAAAGATAAACTCTATGACAGTGGTGGCGAACTTATGGCACATGTGCCACAGGTGGCACGCAGAGCCCTCTCTGTGGGCACGTGTGCTGTCATCCTAGCTCAGCTCTGCTGCACATGCATGCATGCCTCCCACCGCCCAGCTGGTCTTCAGGTCTCTGCCACGCATGCATGGGGGGGCGGGGTGCATATGCGGTAGGACGGGATGCATGCGGGGGTGGGGTGCATGCGGGAGTGAGGTGCATGCACAGGGGTGCAGGGCACATGCATGAAGGCGTGCACATATGTGGAGGTGTGAACATGCACGGGGCATGCACATGCACAGGTGCTGCATGTGCATGTTGCATTTTGGTATGCATGCACACATGCATGCATGCGCATGTGCGTTTTGGGCACTCGGTGCCAAAAAGGTTCACCATCACTGCTCTATGAGATCAATGCAGAATGATTCTCCCCAGTTCTTCCAATCACATAGGTAATATTTTTTCTTCATCTCTTCATGTGAATTAGATGACTCAATACTGTTTTTGGAAGCTGGCCAGACCCCCAGTCTTTTCCATTTTAAGGAGAGCAATTGGAGGATGATTTCTCACCAGTTGGTAATATTTGGTAGGAAGGAGACTGAAGCCAGAAGAAGCCACCAATCATTCTTTTAAACTGGTCTTGCATTAAAACTGTAACCTTCATTAGCTGATCTCATTACTGGGGCAGAATAGGATTGAGTGATGAGGACAGTGTGAAGCATGCTAGCATACTTCTCTGCCATCTCCAGCATAAGAGGAAAGCATTTTAATATGACTGAGGTGAGTCCAATGTCAAAAAAGAGACAGCTGCTTTTAAAAATAGTAGCAAGGCAAGATTCAGTTTATATGATAGTCCTACTTTTCTTCAGAATGCCTTCCCTCTCCTTGCCTGTCAAGATGTTCTACATATTCCTCAGCTGGAGAGTGATAGGAGGTTCAACAGTGAGTTTCACCTTTGCTGCTACTTCACCTTGTCCTTCCTACTGTAGCTTCTTGGTGAACTGAGTGTAGGCAGTCTTCTTGTTCTGCATTCTTTAGATGAAACTGAGATGAAACCCACAAATCACCATACAAAATGAAATGATTCTACAGAAATGATTAGCACATTCACTTCAGAAAGGAAGGGACCATCCAACATTTTAAAGCTCACTTAATTTAAAGAAATGCAAAAATCAGGTGCTACATTTGTACTGTAGGAACACTAAGTTTTGCACAGTTGTAGATTCTAATGCTCCTGGAGGAACTACAATCCAACCATCTTATAATTCCTGGCCAGCTTTTACTCCAATGAGATGATGTTTAAGGCCAAGAAAGCCATTTGATCTAGCCTTTTCATTGTTTCCAGACAGCAGACAATTGTTCCCGGGTGACCTAGTAGCTAAACCTCCTCTTATTTGGCAAAACAAGAAGGAGCCTTAAATCAGACATACTCTTTTCATCCAAGCCAAAACCCTCACTCTCCTTTTTTCTTGCATTTTCTTTTCCACCTACACCCATGCTTTTTGCTTCTCACTCATTTATGTAAAATGATTATCACAGGAATGGAATCAGCTGTACTGAAGACTTTATTAGGAAAAGATAAGGCATTCATAGCAAGTTACTCTCTGTAGTCCTCTTTAAAATGAAGGCAATCATGTTCATATATATTATTGTATGTCAGTACTCCTTTTAAGAGCGTTTGGCAAACCTCCATTAGAGGGCTGTGTAATAAATACCGAATTAATGACTGACATGGAGATCTATGTTAGAGAAGGGGTCCTATACCATCATTATTTTTGTGTTGGTCCACCTGATTTGAGAAGTTATTTGTGTCTCCCTTT
This sequence comes from Oxyrhabdium leporinum, assembly GCA_032468155.1. Classification (NCBI taxonomy): domain Eukaryota; kingdom Metazoa; phylum Chordata; class Lepidosauria; order Squamata; family Cyclocoridae; genus Oxyrhabdium; species Oxyrhabdium leporinum. Next base: position 109,705 of record JANHFL010000784.1, read on the forward strand.
ACTAATCCCATCTCTTTCCTCCAGATGTCAGCACAAGCCTACAGAACGGCTCTGCTCTACTCTTCTCCACTCCTCCCCCTAAACTTCTAAACACCAGTTCAAAAAGGAGAGGCTGATTTGTGGAGCCTCCCTTCTTTCCTGTGATTGTCCATCTCTTTGCTTGATTCCCTCCTAGATTTGCTTTCCTAATATCCTTTTTACTTGTGAGTTTACCAACTGTTTTATTGCCAGGCTGAGCTCTCCTTGCCATTTCTCTTTTTGTTTCTGGAGACAATCTCTGCCTCTGGTCCCAGCTGCCACTGCTGATTTTTCATTACCATTTAATTTAAAACTTGGATTGGAGTGGGAATGTCTTTTTGCCATTTGGGGGTTGCGAGGCCTGTCATTTTATTGCCAAAGTTACAAATGTTAGTTACTACTGTTTTTCCAGCATGTAAGTGATGGAGGTGCAGAACATTTGGCTAAAAAGAGAGAAGACTATAGAGAAATGAGACAGGATTGGGCAATGATGGCGAGAGGAGGGGACGATGCAAAAAGTCTCACACATGTGACACTTTGGTCTCTATCTATTGTGCATGCATGTCTCTTGGGGTATATTCTTACGTATGTTATAAGCTGTGGGTGTGTAATCAATGTGGGTGGGAAATGGCACCTGCTGAAGAAAGAAACCAGTATATCTTTGTTTCCTTAGTACTGACTCTAGAAGTGTCCAATATATTTGGGGTACTCTCAAACATGAATTCTCAAAACACAATATTGTCATTGTATCTCATATTTTCACAGGGAATGGACTTTCACACACACCAACTGACCACAATTCTGCATTTGTTTTAATCTTTCATTTTTGCAACCCCAAGATCATTAGGCCATCTGTCAAGGAGCTAGAAACCATTCCCAGTGTATCCAGCTTTCCATGAAAGTTTAACTTTAAAATAGCTATAATTTCCATGCAAGAAAACAGTTTCAGCTGAATTCCCAAATGTCCTCAATAATACACACACAGACACACGTGTGTGTGTGTGTGTGTGTGCATCTGCTGTTATATATATATATCTGCTGTTATAATATATATCCTCATGGCCATGTTTGCTGGCATAATTTTCTTTGCCCTGGTGATGTTGCAGTCTGCCTCAGCAACAAAGCTTCTAGTGCTCCCATCTTTAGAGCTTTACTGCAACGTGATTGAACCCCTGTTATTGCTAGATTCCTCTAGCTCTGTTTCTCCTCCCATCCTGTGCCAGTAGCCAGTCTACTGGAATATCAGTATATATGTATAGTTGTGAAGCATGGTTCAGTTATTTTAGGGTCAAATGCCTCTGCAAAAGTAGATTGATATGGAAAACAGTCCCTCAACACCTGAAACAGGGAGGAGGAGGAGAACAATGACTAATAATCAGAGTGGAGGAGATGTAAGCAAACACCAGCACAAGGCTACATCATTACCAAGATTGTGAAGGAAGCTTAATGGACATGTGGATTTCTGTTGGGAGAAGGCAGAAATACTACTTTGAAGCTGGAAATGCTAAGTATTGATTCAGGTTGCCTTCACAGTGGCATGTGGATGAGATGAAAGCTGCATCAGAAAAATCAGTTCTCCAAAAACATTGGGCCATTTTTGTGCTTTAGTTAGTGGGACATGTTTCCATAGACTTCTGTGACACCAGAATGAATAATAGATTAATAATTAATCTCTCATGGCTTTCATGCATAATGGTTTTTATGACTTTCACATCCATAAAAATATGCAGAGTAGTAAATCCGTTCATCTGCAGTAAAAACAATAAAAGGTTTTCTGGCATCTTAAAAAGTCTTGCAAAGTCCAAGTGTCCTCTGGAAATGGATTAGGGATGTTCAGATCTTACTTTCTGTGTCATTGTGGTTTGTTTTTTTTTAAATTCCCTGTCCTTTAGATAGTCTTCACAATCGCAGGGAGGAAGAAATGGCAAAACTACCTGCAAGTTTAAAAATGAACTACAGTAAAATGGCAGTCAGCTTCCCTGGGGAAGGGATGGATAGATGGATAAACAAATGGGAGAAAAGGTGAGTATTTGTATTCTTCATTTTAAATACTTAAAGACAGTAGACTTGGAAGCTACTGTTTCCAAACCAGCAGATCATATAAAGGGTGTCTAATCTCCTATCTGCTGTACTAAAAACAATTATTGTCTCTCCTCCCAGCAAGAATCTTATCTTTTCCGGGCAATTCTGGATTGGTTGTCAACAGAATTCTCTGCTCTTTCTATGGATCATGCCGACATCTCACACTTCTTATGTTTCATCTTTTTCTCTCCCCCATCCCTCCCCCATCCCACTTCCCATGACAAAACTGGCCTTGGGCTACTCCGGATCTCAAGACTTGTCTGGTACCGACAGGGTGACGTTTTGTCAGCATGCCAGCTCTGGAATGCATGTGCTCCCCTGAAGGAAAATGGATTTCCAGCTTCTCTCCAGCATCTTCTTCTTTTATGCTATTCATATGTGAAATATGTTTCTTGTTACCTCCATGTAAAGCCTTTTATTTCAGTTTCATCATGTAACTAATTTGGCCCTGAAAGCTCATTATATTACAGTCAAACAAAAGTCTGCAAAGTCTCCTTCCAGAAACCATGATTATACATGCCAAAGTAGACAGATATTAGACAATAGCAGAGGTGAAGGAGAGATCACCGGTCACACAGGACCGTCTGTTCGACAGCCTCTCACCCGTATAGGCAACCCATTAAATGAGCTGGCATATCCTCAGTATCATACAACCTGAGTAGCCACAGATGGAGTTATTGGAATGATAAATGTGGGTATAAAGAAAAGCCTTGTGATGGGGGGGGTGGTGTATCTTTAAATCTGCAGAGTTTCAGATTGCATGACAGCTTTCTGATATCTCACAATGTACACAAAGGGACCCTCCCTGTGAATATTTGTGCTGTATATACAGAACGGGGATTGTCAGGGCATTTTAAAATATAGGCAAAGGCACAGGATTAGCTCCCTCTATTCCTACGGAAAGAAAATACTTGATATTTTCCCAATACTTCCGAATGGGAAGCAAATGAGCAAAAATGAGTTTCCAATACATTTTGCCAAAATAAGCTCAAGCTCAATAAAATATGTCGACTAAATAGCAGCTATCCTGCTTTTCATTTCAATTAGCAGGTATTTCTATGGTGACAGCTCTTTACTCTTTTTGTCTGAGAGAGAGAGTGAGAGACAGAGTGCATTTGGGGAGAGAGATGGAAAACACTGAAGCAGCGGCAGAGTTCTGTCATACAACTGTGTTACTTTATTTTTTGAGCAACTAAATAAAGCGGATTTAGCAACAAACCAAGACTGCTTTTTTCTAGTGAGTAGCTGGATAACAGTAAGCTGTTCAAACAAGATCTCAAAGCAAGGCAAAGGAGCATGTAAATACTTGGTATTGTAGACTTGTTGGCGTTTACACCATCTTCCAAGTAGATACATTGTGTACATAACAGTTGCAGTCCATACTTGTTCCATATTTTGCCTATTGTTTGGTTCTGTAAACATGTCTATATTAACACATAAAGTACATTTGGGTCACTTAGTTGTTCTGCTTTTCTCCAAAGAAGCTTGTGCTGTGCGATGAGATAATTTCTCTGCGGAAATCCCTTAGTCATCACTAGAAAAGGAATAAATGTTTTCAGACCAGTGTACCAGCCCTACAGTATTTTCTTCTGCATCTTTACTTGGACATTTGTTGCAGTACTTAATGTAACCTAATATCTGTGTAAGTACACATAGGATTGGGGCCTAAGCGATATAGAATTTCTTTGAATAAGAAATTATCATAAATAATATGAGAAGTAGTTGCAACCATTTTTAGCTTCAAACAAAAGCCTCTTCAAATTTCCCTTCTTTTAATCATGGCCATCTTGGGGTTTAGAAAAAGATATATGTCCCCCTCCATATTTTCTTCCTTTTTGTCCTCTATCCTTAAATTTCCCTCTCTGCTTTCCTGTTATTTCAATGAATCTCAGTATTACTGCATTTCTCCCATACTACTAAAGAAATTAAATCTCTTGAAGATGTTCAACAGAATATTACCTGATCACAAGTATATAGTACATTGTTTAAAATTCTTCCCTTTACATTCCTCAAGACTTTTGTTAAGTACTTATATTTCAATAAGTATTACACATTGTTGTATCTAGCCTTCTTATTAATACCTCAAACTCTTGACCACTAAATGTCATCAGGTTCTCTCTGTCAACATTTCTAAGATTTTTCTTTCCTTGATAGCCTTGTCTCATTGATTTAAACTTTACCTATATTCAAGAAATTTATAAAAATCTGCATTAATATGCTGGTGGTGTGGGAGATAGCAAGTTAGAATTCTTTATTAGCCAAGTGTGATTGAATACACAAATAATTTGTCTTTGGTGTATATGCTCACAGTGTACATAAAAAAAATACATCATGACTCATAAGACACAACATTTAGTGATGGTCATAGGGTACTAAATAAGCAATCAAAATCATACTAGGAAACTAAATAAAACAATAAAAATAATAAAGATACAAGCAACAAGGTTATAGTCATAAGTAAAAAAGGAGATAGGTAATAGGAAGGATGAGAATAATAATACAGTCTTAGTAAATAGTTGGACAGTGTTGTGGGAATTAGTTGCTTAGCAGAGTGATGGCATTCAGGAAAAACTTTTCCTTGTGTTTAGTTGTTCTGGTGTGCAGTGCCCTATAGCGTCGTTTTAAGGGTAGAAGAGAGGCACCTGTGCTATACTTCGCCCACTTCCAAAACATAAAGTATTGTTGCTGTCTTCAAACTTCTTCCAGTTGTACTAACTTTATAGGTATAGTGATTGAGTATGTGCATTAAATATGAACCTATCTTTAGGGCTTGTCTCTGTGACCTGCTGAATATTTTATTGTTTGAGTAGGGAATCAGAACTTCTTTCTACTACCCACCATTCAAATGGACAGCTGAGTCCACACACACACACACACACCCACGCACATGCACCCCCCCCCCAATATAATTCAAAATCCTTGAAAAATGAAAGCTAATTCCATAGTGTAAGTTAGAGAATATCACTTCTTAGTAAATTTTCATCCATTAGAAAAATTGATTTCCCGTCTTTGTCAGGTAGAAGAGACATTTAAGTAGTTTAGTCCAAGAGACAATAAGTTACTTCTGTTTTGGGGAAAAAAATACTCATTACATTCTAGGTTCTTTTCATAATGCTGTTTGCACTGGAAGAAAAAAAAAGTTAGATGCTTTTTGAAAGAAATACAGAAAAATGTGAAACTGCACTCTGTGCAGTGAAATGAAAGACATAGATTCTCAAATGTTTCTTGAAACCTAGTATGCTTTGGAAATAAAATCAACAGTAGTGAACAGTAAACAAGATGCACCAAGATTTTTTTTTCTTTCTTAATAGATTTTTCACTCCTGAGGCAATTGTGCTAGAACTTGCTAAAAGTGGCTAATATTTTTTGAAAAAGATTTTATGCAATTTCAGAAATTACTACTTAAACAGAGGAGAAGCCATTTCAGAATATACATATATGACTACATGTGTGCAAATGCACATATGAACAGAAGTGAAACAGACAGCTTTATTCCTAGTCTTGCCTATCAAATATAAAGTAAGATGATGACCCATGTTAGAAAGAGAAATGGATTTTCCCCCAAATTAAAATAAAGAGCCAAACATCACCACAAACAGACATACCATTATTAAGGTTTTATATATCCACTCTAAATGCCTACCATTATTCCCAATCTTTGTCTATGAGAGAGCAGTGCATTGTCATAACCAGGACACTGTGAAGAAGATTACGTTTCACACTTTCAAAATGAAATGGGGATTTGGCACAAGAATAGGCAGCACTGTGCTTTTTTTAAAGCTAATCTCACAAAGCAAAAGGAAAAGTAACCCACCCACCAAACCCACTTTGAAAGTGGGCTATTTTAATTGCTGGGCTATTGACAGGATTTTTCCCTTCTGAACAGCAAAATAGTGAAAGAATCAAATGTGCTCAGCTGCTAATCCTGACTCCAGGTTGTCAGGCAGTGCTGATGATTGACAAGAACTGGAGCCCAGTACTGGAGCTTAGATAGCCTAGACGTTCTCAGACACAGATGCTATAATCTTTGGTTCAAAGGACTGGTAAAGACTGGAGCCTCAGATCTGCACCACACAGTGTCCTTGTCACATGACGCACAGCAAAAAGAGGTGATTTCATTGTCCCTGCTAGTCCTTTCCCACTTAAAAGAAGAGCCTAGGTGGCGCAGTGGTTAGAGTGTTGAACTGCAGGCCACTTCTGCTGATTCAATCTAGCGGTTCAAA
>JANHFL010000784.1:137761-158944 GCA_032468155.1 Oxyrhabdium leporinum
GAGGAAGCTTTATATATAAAACAAAATACAAAGTAACATATTAGCATGGTAATAGTTTAACAGACACATTCTTCTGTTTTAAAGTGGCATAAAATAGGCTACCATCTCCTTGTCCAAAAGAAGACTGGAGCATTGGCCTCATTCTATATGAAGTTTAAGAAACACACAGTGAAAACAGTAAAAGTTTCTGTTGGAAATACAGCACATTGCCTTTAATGGAGTATGTAAATCTTTCATGCTATGGACCTTCCATGAAATCTGGCCTCACAAAATCTTCTGTGTTACAATGGAATTCTTTTGGCAGGAACTGATGGCTGCTTTTGCTTGTGCTAAATGCAGAATCCCTCTTAAGATTGCTATTTATGTCCCACACTGTGTTAAAAATACATGCAATTGTTGCCTTGCTCCCTTCCACATAAATGAACTGACAAGTGTTCCAGTTAGTTGTGAACATATAATCATGCTCCAACAAATCCACTTTCAAGCACTAATGGCTTTTAAACATTTTTAAAAGTTCTAAACGAGAGTATTGAACATTTGGACTGCCTCGTAATGCTATTTATTCTGCATCCATCATAAGCACAGTGGTATCTTCAGACCTAGAGAACAGTTGTAAAATTGTGATTGCCCAATGAAGTGAATTCATGTAGCTCAAAATGGTATTGAAAAGCCATTAAGGCTGCAGCAGTTCATCTTGTTATACCTTAAAAACTAGGAAGCACTGTGTTAATTGACAGCCACACATGGGGGCAGTATCATGGGATTGGTGGAGATGAAAGACCAGGGGACAGAATTAGTGCATCGACTGAAGACACTTATAGAGCCACCCTTGAAAAAGGAAGCTGTGAATACCAGCTGGAAACATTCCTTACTTTTCTCTGTAGGGAGGTCACTTTTCAATCATACTGTACAGTATATGCATCATACAGGCTCCATAGGTTCCAGACTCTATTTCATAACTGGACATCTTATTTCAGGAGCAACAAAGATAATTAAAAAATAAATAAACAAAAGAAACAATTACTGGGAAATCAAATCTGATTTGCATATCAGTCACTTAATCCAGAAAAATCACTTTAATAACGGTGCTTGTGCACAGACATAGTTATGTAGACGGATTTTATAAAAGGTAGATTCCCTAATTATAGAGAAATACTTCCTCATTACCGCTGACGTTCACCACTATGGCAATTGGAGGCAGAAACATTCTGTGTGGGATGGTTTTATTGTTGTGGGTTTCATTTCCTTGTGGACTGCTTCAAGTTTCTGCAATTGGCAGTATCTAAGGCTTTTGTATAAAATAAATCAATAAGTTATAGCTTCTCTTTATTATTCTCTAACAATAAATGAAATAATTGTGCCTTTCCCATTTTACTACATTTCTGAAGAAATTGAGTTCTGGGATGATAACACAGGGAAGGTTGTAAAGGAAAGATTGCCCTATTGAGGACTTAAGAAACATTTGCCTTGGCAGTAAAAGAACTGAAGGATAGTATATTATCGCTTCATCCACTAGCAATGAACAGACCAAGGGATGTTAGGGAGAAACTTTCCCTTATTCTCACCAAGAGCATTATGAAGTGGCCTTATTCAGTGGGCAGGGAACTACCAGTTGCAGGGAATGTCCATTGGCAGATCTTACCTGACACTTGTTTTGTTTCATTTTGTTTGTTTGTTTTTCTGTTTTGTATTTTACTTTTTATGATAAAACAATAAATAATATATATAAAAAAGAAATGTTGGCTTATGGCTCCAACTTTGTTCTGATCTTGAACTAATTTCCATTTTTTTCTCCATCCTTTGTGAGTTTTACATTTTTGGGGAAAAAAAATCTCTGACAAGCAGAATATAAGTATGGCAAATAAACAAACAAGCAGTAATGAATATGTGAGCTGGTTTGGTTAAATTATTGGTCCATCTAACCCAATACTCTCAAAGATTTATCCAAATACATGAGGGAGATATTCTTCATATCTGATACTTTTCAATAACTGCAATAATAGAGATTCTAGACACCAAATCCAGAGTCCTCTATGTCAGATGTTGAATTGTGCATTCATTCCATGGGAATCTTCAGTTGTTCTGCTCCTGTTTTCCATTCAGCTAAGAAGGCGAAAGAAGGAAGAATAGATTAACCTTTGACCCTATCTACTCCCTTTCATCTCAGGCTTGGTATCAGAGTATTGACTCTCCCCATTTGTTTGAGATGAAGCCTGTATTAGGAAATTGTATATGTTCTTCCAAACTCTAGATTGTAAAGAATTCTAGGCAATTAAAATTGAGTCTATATGAATGCACTCTCAACATGTGGATGTTTATTGGAACAGCAGTGAGAAAATGATGGGTCTGAAACATATCCCTCTTCCCCCAATATTAAATGAATGGGGGTGGGGAGAACAGCTGAATTACTCTCATTTTTAATTGGTGCTGGTTTTTATATAAAAAAAATTTTCTATGCCAAATTTGAACAGACTCACCTATGATCAAACTAAGACACATCTGAGATCACCTATGCGGAACTTGTGGAATTATGTGGAACTGGTGTATATCAAGGACAATTAAGTGTCACCTTTATAAATTAAGCTATGAAGGTAATAAAAATGTAAATCTTATTGCATTCTGTTCTTTGCTGATTCAATAACAGACCAAGATTTGTCCTGCATTATATATGAAATGGCCTTGAGTCACCAAATTTGCTGAACTGTTATGTTATGCAATTTATTGCTTATTGTTTTGCCATAAAATCCATCCCTTTTTAGCACATCTTTTGTTTTTAGTGAAAAAAATTCCAAGAAAAAATGTCTCTTGGCTGCATCACTTCCATGTCTGGTAAATATAGCACCATGTTTTTAAAAAACAATCCCAATTTTTGTAGTTCAGTTTGGTGCATGTGTATATTTGTTTGTCTTTTTGTTTTTACAATTGCTTCTGAAATTAAAAACAGACTAATGTCTAACAGAAAAGTCAAAAAGCTACTTGAAACCGCAGAATAGTCAAGTGTGTATGTGTGTTTATCTGCATACACGCCATACAGTTTCAAAGATTTTCAAGCAGCTGTTTCTGTCAAAGTGGGTAACAGAATCCATTCCAAGCTATGGAAGTCTGTGATAAACTTGGATTCAAAGGATGGTCCTTCCAGAAGATTGTATTACTCCCAAAGTGTACTGTTAATTCAAAGGCACTTCTACAGAACTTTCCAGTGACACAAGCAGAGTGGGTCCTGTGCATTTATCTTCAGAATAAATTAGTTGAATGCATTGACTCCTTTGAGTGTTGACATACTGAAGAGCAAAATGTTTCTTTGGGAAGTTACTTCCACTAATGCTATTTTTCCATTGCAGAAATGAACTATGAAGATGAAGTTCAGATATAGAAGCCCATTTGGCATTTTAAGGGACTTAAAAAAGAAGCTCTGAAGCTCCTAAGTGTATCCAATTGCCTCACACTGAAATAAATGAATTCCAATATGTGTGACCTCTACCTCAGGCCTCTCATAGGGCACGGAGCTTCTCTATAGTAGTATAACTACTGTCAAGCAACTAGGCCTACCTGGATGGTATCTTCAACTAGAATAAAAACAACAAAGGATGATGCTTCCTTGTTACTGGCAATTACAGGATCTCAGACAAACATGGACTCAGATTTCCCCCCTCCCCTCCCTCTTAATCCTGCAAACAAATGGCTTAATTATCCTTGGACACACAATCGGGAACAAAAAGACTGATTGTCCTACTCAAAATAAGCTATTCACAGAGAGCTGCTATCCAGGAGCAATGCAACAGAATAATATGGCTGCTTTCTTTTTTCCTTTCTGTCTCGTGTCTTGCACGGGAAGAACAAAATCCTGCAAGATCAAAACTTTGACAAAGGAAAATATAGCTTCTGATCTTCATCCTCAATCTGAAATAAATATTTTTTGGTTTAATTTGAGAAGAATGTAGAGTCATTGCAATCATTCTTTCAGCCACTGCAATGGAGAGTTGTGGGTTTGCTTTTGAATAAACTCCAAATAGTTCAAAATACAGTAACATTTTTTTCTGATCTTCATTTCTAAACTCAATCCAAAGTGTTCTTTTGTCATCTATAAAGACTTCAGAGTCGTTCAATTATTCTATCTTCTCCCACACAGTCCAGAAGTTCTATGACCCAGGTGAAATACAGTGAAGCGGCTATTTAAAAATGATCATTTTAGTGATGGTACCCAAATTGTGGAATTTATTTAATTACTATCCTGCCTTTTATAAATAACTTAAGGTGACAAACATACCTAATATTCCTTCCTGCTCCTATTTTCACCAGGACAACCCTATGAGGTGATTTGGGCTGAGAGAGAGTGGCTGGCCCAAAGTCACCTAGCCAGCTTTCATGCCTTAGGCAAGGCTAAAACTCCTGGTTTCTAGTCTGGTGCCTTCAGAATCAGAATAGAGCTGGAAGGGACCTCGGAGGTCTTCTAGTCCAGCCCCCTGCTCAAGCAGGAGACCCTATACCATTTCAGACAAGTGACTGTCCAGTCTTTTCTTAAAAACCTCCAGTGATAAAGCACCCACAACGTCTGAAGGCAAGCTGTTCCACTTGCTAATTGTCCTCACTGTTAGGAAGTTTCTCCTCAATTCTAGGTTGCTCCTCTCCTTGATTAGTTTCCATTCATTGTTCTTGTCCTTTCTTCCAGTACTTTGGAAAATAAATTGACCCCCTCCTCTTTGTGGCAACCTCTCAAATACTGGAATATTGCTATCATGTCCCCTCTAGTCCTCCTTTTCTCTAGGCTAGACTTCTTCATATGTTTTAGTCTCCAGCCCTTTAATCATGTTAGTTGCACTTCTTTGCACTTTTTCAAAAGTCTCAACATTTTTTTTGTAATGTGGTGACCAAAACTGGATACATTCCAGATGTGGTCTTACTAAGGCTTTATAAAGCGGTACTAATACTTCACATGATTTTGATTCTATGTCTTTGTTTACACAACCAAGGATTGTATTAGATTTTTTGGCTGCTGCTGCACACTGCTGACTCATGTTTAAGTGATCGTCCACTAGGACTCCAAGGTCCCTCTCACAGTTACTGTTTTTGAGCCAGGCTTCTCCTAATCTGTACTTGTACCTTTGGTTTAAGGAAAGATCAGATGAGACCGGGCTCAAAAACAGTAACTTGTGAGAGAGACCTTGAAGTCTTAGTGGACAATCATTTAAACATGAGTCAGCAGTGTGTGGCAGCAGCCAAAAAAGCTAATACAATCCTTGGTTGTGTAAACAGAGGGCGGCAGTAGACCAAACTGCCTCCCTTCCCAAAGAGGTTTGCCGTGTATATATCCTGATATAGATTCATCAGGAGGTGAAGTAGGTTTGCTTTTACTATTTGTTTTTATGCTATTGGACAATGTACTGTTAACTACTTTCTGGAGTGGTTTTTAATTTTGCATTTATCCTTATAACTTGTCCTGAGGATCTGCATATCAAAGCTTATGAGAAAGAAATCGTTCCCACACAAGGAATAGGATATTGTCCTGCTTAGTGTACTATCAAAACACCTGTTGGCTACCCAACTCCATGAATGTACATCTTTGAACCATCTATTTGCAACACATGTATATACACTCATCCGCATGTCACATTTCTAGGAGCATAATATTGTAAAACAAAGTCAGCTCTCTCCATTTTCTTTTTTTCCTTATTCTCTCTATGCCTTTTAAGACTGTTGCTTTGCCATACATAATGAAACCTCTTATAAAAATTACCAGCTGCAGTTTTCTGTAACCTCTAACAGTGCTGTTCAATGAAAAGGCCTATAATTATTACCATAGCAACTGCAGTGTGTGGTGTGCACGGTAAATCTACAAAACAAGAGTTTGTTTTTCAAAAAGTATCCTATATTAATTTGTAATACAGCTGTTATTTTTAACATTTGTAAATGAAGAGAGGTTTGTAAGTATCTCTTCTTCTTTTTTCATGTGCATTCACTTTCTTGGGTTGTCTCTTCTGTTCATTTTCCTATCCTACCTCTATAAATTGTTTAAGTGCTGATTTGTGTAAAAGGTAGTATTGGGATTAACAGGTATCAAATGAGACCACATAGAGTAATATCTGTGAGTCCATAACAAGATTTCTCCTGTAATTTTTTAAAAGTTATTTTTAGGATACCTTGATGAATTGCAGATGGGAGATGGTTTAGGAAAAGGAAATCCATTTATCTCTGTTTCGAAAGGCTGCCTTCACTCTATGTTCATCCACTTTGCCCAAGAAAATAAGCACAATTAATTTGAGCTAATCGAGCCATTGTAACTCATGTAAAATGGACTTTCTATGCCTTGACAACTGATTATTTCTGCCTTCAGCATTGCAGAGACTAGGGTTAGGGTTGTCTGCTCAATCTACTTCTGGCCTAAATCCCTTTTACACGAATTCATTCATTCTGATCATTTGGTCCCATTTTATTATTTCACTGTTACTTTCTGGATAGCCACCTTCCAAATATGGGTACAAATCTCTTAGCTACATACCGAATAGGGATGCACTTACTCTGAAACTGATGCAGAAATTTTTCAGATATTTTTGCTGTTCATTAAAGTAGACTTGCTTTTTCTTGTTCCCAGTTGAAATGCCTCTGCTTTTTAAAAAAGATAATGCAACTTTTAAAATGGTGGAAACTTTTTCTAAGGCAGTCATGGAAACCCCCAAAAAGCTGGATTGCTTTTGATTTAGTGAATACCAAAAAGACGCAGAGCTTGCATGAGATCCAAAACAGTTCTTTTGAATCATTTTAGAAGTGGTCATGCCTTTAAAAAAGAACCTATCACCAATATTCTCAGATTGTACTTGGAACTTTATGAAGCAAATCTTCTATCTAAATTTCCCTTTAAAAATCCCCTTTAAAAAACACAGAGGTCAGCAGCTGTGGAGGCAGAAATGACACATTGGGTTAATGCAGTGGTGGGATTCAAATTTTTTTACTACTGGTTCTGTGGGTGTGGCTTGGTGGTGGGCATGGCTTGGTGGGCATGGCTTGCTGGTCATGTGACTCGATGGGCATGGCTTGGTGGTCATGTGACTGGGTGGGCGTGGCTAGGTGGCCATGTGACCAGATGGGTGTCGCTAGGTGGTCATGTGACTGGGTGGGCATGGCCAACTCAATGTCACTCACATCAAGGGGTGCCTCACCTGGCCCCTCCTTGTCACACCCAGCTCAATGTATCTATGTAAAAATGTTGTTCATCTTTTTTCGACTTTATTATCTACATACTATAGATGTACTTTCATGGACCACTTTAAGGAGGAAATGGATCACTGCTTTGCCCAAGAGTGTGATAGGCAACAGGCTTTTAAGGGACTGTCACAAAGAAGGGGGGAGGGAATGTATTTTCGAAAGAAGCAGAAGGCAAAACAAGAAGCAATGGATGGAAACTGAAGAAAGAGAGAAGCAACCTAATACTAAGGAAAAACTTCCTGACAGTGAGAACAATTAACCAGTGGAACTGCTTGTCTCCAGAAGTTCTGGGTGCTCGATCACTGGAAGTTTTTAAGAAAAGACTGGACAGCCAGTTCTCTGACATGGTATAGGGTCCCCCCTCTTAAGGTCCCTTCTAAGTGTTATTCTGTTATTCTGACACCTTTTCCAGGCCCTCTACTCAGAATTTGGCCTGAGCAGGGGGTTGGACTACAAGCCCTTCATAGTTCTTTTCAACTCTGTTATTCTGTGAGTCCTGAGCTAAATAGCTAAGAAACTCATTGGTACCCTATCTCTTTTTCTCCCTCTGGACTAATAAATTAAAGACAGTGGTGGGATTAAAAATTATTTACTAGCGGTTCTGTGGTCATGGCTTGGTGGTCATGTGACTGTGTGGTCATGGCTTGGTAGTCATGTGACTGGGTGGGCGTGGCTTGGTGGGCTTGTAACTGGGTGGCCGTGGCCAACTCACCATCACTCACATCAAGAGGTGCCTCGCCTGCCCCCTCCCCTCCCAGCTCTCCAACCTCTCTCTGTGCCTCCCCCCCAGAGGTAGTGGTGGGGGCGGCTTCTGAGCAGCATGATTCCCTCCTCCCCAGTCAGCCAGCTCCACCTGACCTACTCCCTGAATCTCACCATTCTCGCCCCTCCCACTCAAGCGGCAGCAGGCTCTGCGGGACAATAGGGACTCTCATTTTTTCCATGGTGTAGCATAGGCTTGCTACCTCTGCTTGCAAGTGGCGATCTTCTCTGCTTCTTTCGGGATGCTGGTGCGGGCACCATGCATTGCTTGTCGGGGTTGAGCAGGAAAGCTGCTGTCATACCGCTCCCCCTCGCTTCCCTGAGCGCAGAGCTGAGGCCATGCACTTTCTTGCCTGGCTGGCTACCGGCAAGGAGCTGCGTGGCCAACAGCCACTCAATGCCCCGCACAGCATCGCCCAGCTGCCGGTGGAGATGGAGCAGTTTTCAACTGAGCAAGGAAGCACTGTGGAGCCAGGCCCTTCACACGTCCAGCCTGTTGGAATTCGCTCACCAGGGCAAGATTCAGGAATGAGACCCTGTCCCGCCGACCTGCTGCTGCCTGGGTGGGGAGGATGAGGAGAAGGAGGAGAAGAAAGGCAAGGGTATGTGCCGGCTGGCCAGGCAGGGAGCAGGTCATGCGGTGCTGGCTGACTGGTTGGGGAGAGGGCAGTCATCAGGTGGCTGCCGCTGTTTCAGTGAGGGGCAGGAGAGGCCCACTCCATTCCCCCGCCACCGCCACCAGCCACTTAAATGCTCCAACTAAAGCAGGGATTGCACACTTGCTCTCTCATACAAACACACCGTTTTTCTCCATTTTTCTCCTCGTCCCGTCTTCAGGTGTTTCTTATGATCTTACATCACTGGCCCCATTTGACCCCATAACAATCTTACATTTACAAGGTGTTGGAGGGATGTAACGAAAGAGGGATTTTATTCTACAATTAATGGGAATGCAATAATTTTGGAGGGAGGTCCTTAACAAAACAAAATAACTAAATAAATTCTCATCAGATTTAGACCTATTACTTGTATTTGATGGAAGGAAAAAAAGTTACCAAGCAAGTAACTTATTGCTTACTTGCTTTTAGTGTCAAAGTCAATCATGCCCAGCATGGAAATATCACAATAAGCTTTCACCTGGAATAATAGCTGAATAAGATTTGATTGATTGCTGTGCTTGAGAAGGTCTCCAATAAAATTCAATACTTTAAAAAAGGGAGGGGAAAGCCACCTCAGAAATTATTTCACCAAGACTCCCAGGCTTTTTTCTGTTCTATAAATGACAAAATGAATACTTATTAGCATGTGTGGAAATTTTAATTGGCCTGATAAAGGATTATTTACTGCAGCAGCTGCTGTGTGCTTTGTTTTGCCATGTAAAAAAATAATAGTTCTTTTAACAAACAAGTTTTTTACATTCACAATGAGATTATGGACGAGGCTGATATGAATGATTCATTGAGAGATGACTTGCCATAACAGGAGAGGGACCCCTCCCACTCAGCACTCCAGGAGGTGGGATGGCTAGATAACATCCCTGCCACTGGTGTTTACACCAAGTCAGATGAACAGCAGATCACCCACATAAATTCTTATTTTGTAATTTCAGACTAAATCAACTAATCTGGCAATCGCTTTGAAACAGTACATATCTCAGCTTCAAGGAACAGAGACTTCTGATAGTTCAGAAAGTCAGTGTCTGTGCTCTGAACATATGTGAACTCCGAAGAGATTCCACAGGTTCCATCTAAACTCCTAATTAAAGTAGAAGATAGATTTATTCCTGTATCTAAGTAGAAATCGAGCAGCTTAACCTAGAATTCCTGAGTATTGCAGTTTCCCCCCCCCCCCAAATTAGTACTGCTCTGCAAAAAATAGAGAAATGTGTCAACAAGTATGCAGCCATAAAATTAAATCAGGTAGCAGCTTTAGGTCAACAACCTATTGGGGGAAGACCCTATTTTACAGTAAGAACAAAAAATGTTAACTAAATGTGAAGGATGCAACTGTTAAACAAATCAAAACCTACATTGTAACTTCTTGAAATGCTGTGAATTATGATGGTTCTGGTAATTTCTGACGCCACAAAAAACACAATGGTGTGATAATCCTTTTGCTCTGTTTTTTTCAAAAATAATTTCTAGAAAACAGTGATAAACTATAATTATGTAGTTCCTGATGTAACAGATATAGTTCCAGCTGTTTATACTTTCCTTCACTGCCATCACATCGCATGCGTGTCAGAGGCATCGAGGTGCTTCCAGATAGAAAGGATTAGCTGGTGACATCATCATCATTGCCCAGGAGATACCCAGTTGGGGAGGTCCTTTCATATTCCCTTCAGGAACGGAGCAAAGGATGGGAGCTCACCCCTTCTTCAGGGCAGCCCTCAGCCCTCAAGCGCATGCTTGCTGCTTGTCAAGCCAGCGTCTTAATCACATGAGCCACCGTGCTTCCAGTTCACTGCCATTGAGAGTAAGAAGAAAGTATGTTAGCCTGTCCTTTCTCAAATCATTTGGGAAGGAAATTTGTTGCAGCCACCTAATGTACCAGTTAAGCCTGCTTTCCATGATACCTCCAAAGTTGGTAGAAGTAATACAGCTATTTATATTGGCATATGTATTACTCGCTTACTGAATCACTAGACAAAGTTTTTCACTAAATGTGAGAGAGAAGGGGGGAAATATAAAAAAGTAGGAACCTTCCTGCTATTAAAACAACAAGAGTCCCAAGATCATAATTTCTTAGGAAATGGACCAAAACCATTCCATAAGCCTCTATTAAAGAATGCCTAGATAGAAAAGCAAAACAGCCCCAAGAATACTAATTGCCAAACACTATCCTTTCATAGGCACAACGCTCTTAAAAAATGCCAGCAATTGTTTTATGTTTGTGGCAGAGACAACATCAAATGTAAAATTTACTTCAGCCTCAACATACAACCAAAATATAATTCAGCTAATTGTTAACAAAAACATTAGATATTGTTCGGCATTAAACACTGGAAACTCAGTGGAAACTCAATGGGGAATTGAAATAGGGTTGTAGATTGCAGGCATGACCCCAAGTGTCCATCCCAGAACAAAACTTCTAGAGATAGAGAAATTGAAGGGCTTTTCCAAGACCCGGGGATTAAAAAATGGGAGGCAGACATGTGCTGGCCACACCCACACCCGCTTTAGTGAAGGGGAAAAAAGTCCCAATATGTCACGTGACGCCACTGTGACGCCATGAGTTTGACACCCCTGGCCTAGAGAAATTATCATAGATAATTTCTAATCATTTCATATAAATATGCCATGCCCTGTGCTGAAGATATAATACAGAATTAAATTATAGAGCTAGCATAAAAAGCAAATTTAATAACGAAATAATCAAGATTTTAATATAAATTATACACCAGAAATACCCATTAGCACAGTTTGGAGTATTATGAAAGCAGATGAGATGGGCTTATTCATCAGCAAAATTAATCATATAGCTAAGCAAAAAGAACCAACAACCCCATTTTTTTTTTTAAAGTATGATTACAAAATAAAGCATTATTAGAATAGCCTCAGGAAGATCAGGAAAAGGAAGAATTTCAGAACACTTTTTTTTAGAAAGAAGCAATCTTGAAGCAATAGAAATTTA
Organism: Oxyrhabdium leporinum; assembly: GCA_032468155.1. NCBI lineage: Eukaryota > Metazoa > Chordata > Lepidosauria > Squamata > Cyclocoridae > Oxyrhabdium > Oxyrhabdium leporinum. Next base: position 149,357 of record JANHFL010000784.1, read on the forward strand.
TTCATTGTATGGCCTATACAAATCAGAAATATAAATTTGGTGATTAGAATTTGAAACACATGGTAGTGTTAAACCCTAAAAGCAAGAAACAATTTATATAACGAGCATCTGCAATAAACACAAAATATTATGTTATAAAGTTGAAGATATTGATGAAAAGTATTCCAGAAATTTTGTAGAAAATCATAGACTTTGGAAAATCCAAAAGAAACCAGAATCAATAGTTACAATAACTGAGATGAGAGAAGGAAAGATTTAAAAGTTCCTTCACTGCAGCATCATAAAGATTGTAAACAAATCCAAGCTGAAAAATTACTAGAACTATTTGGCATTTGAAGAATGATAATGGACCTAGTGATCAGGAGAGGAGATATTTTATAAATAGTTCTGAAGTCCACACATCTTAAGTTGAGAAACATCAGGCTAATCAATCAAACAAGAAGTCTGACAAGCAAAGGAATGACCAAAGCCATCTAGGAGTTGAGATATGCCCTTTTCCCATCCCGTTACTACTTCCTTTTATTAATGACCTAGCAAAATGAGCTCTCTTTTGTTTAACTTACTTTCTTTAAATTACCATCTAGGAGATTATATACTTGGTTATCACCTAAGGATGAAAGAACATATAGTGAGAAATCAGTTGGACGTCTTGTTAACAAAAGATTTAGAAACAGTGTCTTGTACATAATAACATACCCAGGAGCTGATATAGATTTTAATCATAATCGAGGAGTGACAAAATTAGGATAAGGCTGAAAACCATCAAAAGGAAAATACAAGAAATGATAGAAAGTACATCATCCAACAGTTATCATATGATAGGTGCAAAGCAAGATTTAGACAGTATCTTGAAACACGTGGAGGAAAAATGTTAACAGGAATGATATTTATGAAAATAAGACACAATTGGTTATGACTGATACAAGTATTAAAGAAAAACTCCAATTGTCATTGATAAGAAGGAATGGATGGTAAAATTTTAGAACTAATGGAAGAACATCATAAATGAAAAACATAAATATGAACAAATATAAAGAAGTATCAGGAGATCAGAAAACTATTAGATATGCAAATGAAAATTAGCAATAAACTGCAGTATTATAAGCTAAATAATGTAAATAAGCATAAAAATAAATGAAATTATAAGTGTACACAGAATTCAACCTGCCAATATATTGATTCGTAAGGAAGGAAAATAATGGACATTGAAGGAAAGCTACATACACGGGAAAGTATATGTGGGAGAATATTTTTGTTCCACTTCTACCCTAACAATGGTTAATGACAGGATTCTGCCTGAAAATATATGCAGATGATGCAGCCACTCTTGTTCTCAATTTTAGAGCTCAGAGCCCTCTGGACTTCTACTTTCCATTATTCTGAGGAAAAGCTCAACGCAGATTATCTGAAATCAAAACAGATAATCTAAGCATCTAATGAGATATGGCTGGCTGATCAGTGGATATAAAATAGAACAAATTAAATGTTGAGATATCTGGGTGATTGCCAAGCATCAAGATCTTGAGTATTATACATGCTATGGTGTCTGGTCAGAAGCCTGTTTGACTCCTTTGGCAACAGGAAGCAAAACAAGATAATTATTACTCAGCCTTTACATTTTTGTAAAGTAGTTTTATAATGTAATAATTGTACTTAAGGATCTTAACCATTTAGTATTCTCCTGCTTGAATATTATTGTCTCACTGTCTTTTTTTCCTAATGTTATTAATCATTTCTATGTATTTCCATTGAGTTCTGTAAATTTTGTTACTTAACCATATATATTTCCGGTGACCGTAGGAAAAAATGTTCTATTCTGAATGAGCACATCATCCATTTTTTTTCAAGACACAGAACATCATAACATAATTATGCAAACTATAGAGAGAGAGAACCGCAACAATTAAAACATTTTAAAATAGCAAGATGGTAGAATCTGATGACATTTCTATGGGAATGTTACAACTAATGGACAAAACTGACGTAAACTTGTTCACAACATCGTTGAATATACTCTCTGATACACATATTATTCCAAATGAATGAACAATATGATTAATAACTACATCTATTACTCCACCTAAAATAAACAATGGGGGGAAATGCAATGAATACCATATGATAAGCTTGATGTTTTGAAAGTATTTCACAAAATGGTGGCAAATGTGAAGCATTTTGAATGGGATCCCATTTAGATTCTTAGATTAGATATCAGAGATGCTGTATTTAGTATACGACACTTAAAAGAATATTGTAGAGAAGTGAATGTGGATGTTAATGCCTGTTCTATTAAAAAAAGCATTTGATTGAATGCAGTATGGCAAGTTGCTAGATATAGTACAATTATAGGGCTGTTTCAGGCTATGTATTATTATGAATTTATTTTGAAAACAAACTGTAACTGCTGCAGTAGAAAGAAAAAATGACAAAACAATTGCAAACATTACATGGAAAGTGACAAAGGGTTGTATTAAAATCCTTTTAATTTAATACATACTTTAGAAGAATGTCAGAAAGGTATTAACATTAGTGGCATAATAATAAATGATGTACAGATGAAGCAATTATCTAATTAGAGACCCATGTTGATGTGCATCAGCTGAGCAAATTTTATGGTCCAAGGAAAGATTCATAGAATACACAGCACTGGAAGAAAGAAATAAGCATATTTAAGGCAGGAATAGCAGATGTCTTAAACTCTTCCTCTCTGATGTTATGGCATTTAAAAATTACATCTTCTTCTCTCCTGATTTTTTCTCTCTCCACATATTTTTATGCAAATAATCCTGGGATACCTGGAGTATGAATCTGTTTTTCTCAGAAATGGAATGTTGGGGTATGCACGTTTCACATTTTTAGATTTGGATACATGGAGTATACCCATGGTGTGTGTGTGTGTGTGTGTGTATGTGTATATATACTCTCCTTTTCACACATCTCCTTGGATAGAGGTGTTAAAAATTTCTGATTAAAATCAAGTTCTTTTTCCCTTAGTCTCATCTGATTCTTTTCCCTCCAAACGACTTATTCCTGTTGTTTTCTGTCCTTATTATTATACAGTTATTAGAGGTTGATATTTTATTAATTTGTTATTGTTGTGGCATAATCTATCAAAGCTTCCTAGGCTCCCACGTTTATTAACTGGATGGCACTTTCATAATGAAGAGAACAGAAAATAAAACAGCTATATCTTTTCTGAAAAAAAATAATTGTGTTAGCAAGATATGAGCTAATGAACATCAAGAAGCTCCTTATTTCTTTGTGAAAGCTCTATTGTATTTGTAAGATGCTGACCTTCAAGATAGATATGTCAGTGGGCTGTTCAACCTCAGCAAACTTCAGGTTTGTGGGATCCATTCTGGCTTTTTAGTAGAACCTCGATAATTAACAACTGGAATAAGTTACAAAAGACATAAAATGAAATAATTGGAATCGTGATGCTCAAATTATATTGTTCATTGGTGGATGAAATTTGGAATCTTTTTTTAAGCCAAAGAGAATAAGAAACTTTAACTCAGTGAGGCATCACTTTTGTGGAGCCAAAGCACACACTAGTCTGTTTCACAAAAGAGGACTCAATTTCCTCACACAAAAATTAACAAGTAGCTGGGATCAAAATTAAATCAAATGTATTTCATATGAATGGTGGTTGTATGCAATCAATTTAATTTTCATATGAACAATGGTTCCCCATCACAACTGATTCTCTTAAATAAATTAAGAAGCAAATAAGAAAGAGTTCCATTGTCTCATTCATTTACTTACAAATATATAACCATAAACTTCTTGTGCAAAAAATGTGTCCCGGCAAGGCAAAAAACTCTCTTGGTAGATCCAGATTTCATAGAATCGTAGAACTGGAAAGAATCTTGGAAGTCTTCTAGTCCAACCCCCTGCCCAGGGCAAGAGTCCTTATACCACTCTGGACAAATGCTTGTCCAATCTTCTCTTGAAAACCTCTAGTGATGGAGCACTCAAAATTCCAGAAGGAAAGCTGTTCCATTGATTAAGAGTTCTCACTGTCAGGAAATTCCACTTTAGTTCCCAGTTTGACACACACACCCCTGACAAACTTCCATCCACTGCTTGTTGTCCTGCTCTCAGGTGCTCTGGAGAATAAATTGATGCTGTCTACTTTGTGACAGCCCTTCAAGTATTGGAAGAAAGCTATCATGCCCACCCTAAGCTTTCTCTTCCTTAGGCTAACATACCTAGTTCCATTACTCATTCATCGTATGACTTATTTATTTATTTATTTTTATTTATTAAACTTATTTAGCCTCCAGACCCTTTATCATCTTTGTTGCCCTTCTCTGTACTTTTTCTAGCGCCTCAACATTTTGTTTCTGCTGTCCAACAGGGGATATGCTAACAGACATACTGGAATTTATGGCATATCTCAGTGAAAAGTTACAAATTCTGAATCTGCAACCAGTGTGTTCTCAAAGCATCCAAACAACAAAATTATGAATATGGCTATTCATCCTAAACTATAAAAATCTTTGTACACAGTGCTGGCAATAAAGTTGACCTCAACCATGGTTACATGGAGATTTTAATGTTGAGATGGTAATTCTTTCACTGGGTTTTCCAGTTTTGAATGCCATTCCCCAGCAATCATTAGCCATGTTTTTAGAGTTGCTAGCCAGCTTACTTATCTTAAGACAATTAGGTGGAGCTTTATCCGTCGCTTTGAATAAGGTTTCTTCTCTACTACTATATCTACCTCTGATATGCTACACTGAACTATTACAGGAATTGCGGATTGAGAAAGCAATATTAGGAATAACAGAGTGCATTTCAGTAAAATAAACATTTTAATTTTCAACACACTCCCTTTGGGATATATATGGAACATGCATGGTCAGGCTTTGAAGAGAGTTTTCAGAGTCATAGGTCTTCTTTAGCAAATTACAGTTAATTTAAAATGAAAATGTTCTATAATTATATGCGTCATTATTTTGTAATTTTGGAAGGTGTAAATTACGCTTCTCCTGTGTTTTCTATCATTATTACAACTAATCAATTTCAGAAGACCAAGTTAAGATACTTTCATTATACCCTGATGACTCTCACCAGAGTTTGAAGCATTCGTGTTTGCTCTGCAGAGACAGTGCACCCTTCTTTGAGTATTATATTTATTTAGGACAATTTCAGCTGTAAGGTTTTTCTTACACATTAACCCATGGTTTCAGAAATTGTTTATCACCAATCAATGGCACAAAGTCAGTGGCATAGAGTTAAAAACAACAACAGGCCATTATTCTTTGCGAACACTTCACTTGGCATTTGTGAGCTTGACCTTACTTGTTACACAGCGTTAGTCATTATAAAGATTTATTTGAAGAGTGATTGACAACCCTCTCTAATTATGCAAATTGTACTGTCTACTTCCAAATCCTTAGACCTTTCTTTGTAAGAAACAAGAGGAATTAGTTATGTTCACTTGAGTTTTCCCCAGTCTTCAAATGAATTCATGTATTTAAATAATTTGATTGCCTTTGGACAAAATGATGGCAAATTACCCATGAAGTATTGTACATCTGGCCTAATTTTATACAACAGTAGCTTTTGCTAAACTGATACAGTCCAGACGCATTGGAACTAGCTATCTCCACAATTTGAACATCTCCTTTAAGGCAGGTGTCCAAGAGATATAAGGAACAAGTTTCTCAATTGGCAGGTGAGTCAAGAAATGTATCACGTTGGGCTTTCAGCTGGCAACAACAAGCTGCTGCTTGTAGTTTTACAACCCATGCTACAGCTAGACCCCAGGTCTTTCATACTGTGAGCCTCATACTGTGGAGACTAGAAACCAAGTCCAATGAGGAAGAGTTAAAAGAACTGGAAGTATGTTTAATTTGCAGAAGAAAAGATTGAAGGAAGACAACAATAACAGTTTTCAATTGTCTGAAAGAAGGGGCACAACCAGATCCAATCAGTTGAAATAATAGGAAAATAGATTCAGGTTAGATATTAGAGAGCCATCTAACAGAGCCATCAACCACTGGAAGATGTGGTCTCATGTTATGTTATCAAAGGTCTTCAGGGGGTAAATAATCATGTCAGAAATGCTGTGGCAAATCTTGTACCAAAATCTTGTACAGGGTATTGGATTTGATGACATCTAAGGTATCTTCCAGCTCTATCATTCTGCAAATTCCAACTCCCATGGCCTCTCTGGCATCTCATAATAACAGAGAACTTTCATCCTAATTTGCATCTCTAAACAAATTAAGAATCGTGATAGGATTATTTCAGGCAGCACTAATTGGTTGAGCAATGCCTACTCATGCAAGAGTTTTATTCATTCCCCCATCCTGTTTTTGCATTGAGCTCGGTTTTTGGTTTCTTCCTTCCATGAGTCTGATTGAGATACTCACTTTCCCCAATTGTAATTGTTTTCTGGAAACTGACAGAGGAATTAAGTAATTTATGTAATAAATAGAAATTGGCCATCAAAGAAGCGGGCAGTTAAGCAAATAATCAGCAATTTAGGTTTGCTTTTCTTCGGTCCCTTGTACTGCCCCTCCCCCACTTCCCAAGTTGTAATACTATAATGATAGTTGGAGCTAACTGGAAAAGTCCCTTTCCTGAGTGTTCTTACAGCAGACAGAAACCTGTCAAGATTTAGAGTGCCACCAATTTGGCCCACTATCCTCAACCCTCCGAGTGTTCCTGATCTGCCAACCCTTTTATGCAACAGTAAACAATGCCACCTTTTTCACCATCTTCCCATGACTTTTTGCCTCCATACTATTTCTCCCTGGCTATTCCTTTCTTCAGTCTGGGCATTCCATCACTCCCACCCTTGCCATCTTCTGCTTGGACTATTGCAACACACTCTAAATGGGGTTACCCTTGAATGCAACAGCATGGACAAAGGAGAAGTTGTTGGCTGCACTAACGAAGAAGGTACCCCCAACTCTCCCCTTCGAATCCTTTATATTTTTACTTTATTTTAATTTTGGTACTTTTAATGTTTTTATATTTATAATTGTTGGATATTTGTATATTTTATTTTACTTTAAGCTGCTCAGAATCACCTTGAACCACATTAGCAAGTAAATTTAGTAGTAGTGGTGGTGGTGGTAGTAGTAGTAGTAGTAGTAGTAGTAATAATAATAATAATAATAATAATAATAATAATAATAATAATAATAATAATAATAATAGCAGCAGCAGCAGCAGCAGGGATTTGCACTTGGATGGGAGACTATTAGGAAATATCAAATCTGTAGATGAGTCTGGAAAGTGAAAAAATAAATAAATCTAAAAAATCTCTTCTCACCCCTATGGGTGATATGCATCTTTCTCAATCTTGCGTCCTCCACCAGGCCTGGGAGTTTGAGGGTTCTGTCCAGTGTCTTAGCAGCTTCCACCACCGCAGTCTTCTGGTCAGAGAGCCTGATGTTGTTCTTGGGATTAATTGGAGCCACTCTCCCAGTTTAGGAGTCATAGCCTCCTACTACCACTGGCACTACTTTGGCCTTTACTTTTCACATCCTCTCTAGGTCCTCCTTCAGGCCCCGATACTTCTCCAGCTACTCATATTCCTTCCTCCTGGTTTTGCTATCTCTTTGCACTACTACATTTATACTACTGACAATTCTTCAGTTCTCTTCTGGTTCTGGTCTACTACTGCAATGTATGGTTGATTGACCAGTACTGCCCATCACTCTGGATCTGGAAGTCCGACAGGATTTAGCCCTCTTATTCTCCATTAACTTCTATGGAATCTCCCATCTGGACTTGGAAGCATCTAGTCCAGAGGTGGGGCTAGAGCCTCCCTTCATGACTTGTGGACCTCAACTCCCAGAATTCCTGGCTCAGGAATTCCAGGAGTTGAAGTCCACATGTCATAAAGAGACCATCGTTCCCCATCCCTAGTCTAGCCTATCACTCTGTAGATGCTTCTGTCCACAGTGTCATCAACTTGGTTATGCCATGTAATGTATGCTGTTCCTGCCTTTATCTTATATCCTGCCACTATGTGTTGGACTGTCCCTGAGACCTCTTTGCATAGTTTGCACCTTGGATCTGTCTAATGTACTAGACCTCTGCTTCTATTGGTTTGATGCTTAGTGCCTGTTCTTGTGCTGTTATGATCTATAACACCACAGGTATATCATTAGCAGTATAACTTTAAAGAAAAATGACACTTTTTTGAGGGTCATAATATTAACATTTTGGATAGGAAAGATAGAAGGTTTGAGAGAGGATGAAGGAATACAGTTATGCCAAAGTGGAAATCCTTTCCCTCAGTTGAGGTGAAGGCCTTAGACACAACTTGCCCCCATTTTTTATGCAGCTCTTTCATCAATCCACAGGAAGATTATGACCACTTCATAGGTTCACCAGGGAGACCACACTTAATGACCCACTTAGAGTTAAGAATTTAGGAATTGGAACATTTACAACTCTCTGCCTATGCAGGTAATGAGCCAATCCAAATTAGGTGAGAAATGAAATCTCCTTGGAGGACATATATAGGGTCCCTCTAACCAACTTGCTCTGACTGAAGAAGCTACTTGGATAAGCAATGAAATGTTTCAAACCAACAAGAAAAGAAGTCCAGTTTCCATGACTCAACTTCCAGAAACATTACCTGATGACTGAGACTTTTCATTGACAATTATCTGTTTTCTCTAGCTCTCGCTAACTTCCCTTAAGAAACTCTCAATGCTGCTGTGATGTAATGCTCCAGTAGATTGCCTATTTCCCTATCACGGCTTTCATCAGCATGTTAAGCACTTTTTTAAATAGTAAACAGATCGACCATGGAGCAGCATTTCTATGACAATGCATTAATGGTGGGATAGAATAGAACAGAACAAAATAACAGAGTTGGAAGAGACCTTGGAGGTCTTCTAATCCAACTGCCTGCTCAGGCAGGAAACCCGATATCATTTCAGACAAATGGTTGTCCAATCTCTTCTTTAAAACTTCCAGTGCTGGAGAATTCCTTAGTTCTAGGTTGCTTCTCTCCTTGATTATTTTCCATCCATTGCTTCTTGTCCTGCCCACAGGTGCTTGACTCTCTTCTTTGTGGCAACCCCTGAGACATCAGAACATTGCTATCATGTCACCCCTACTCCTTCTTTTCATTAAACCAGATGTATACAATTCCAGCAACTGTTCGTTATATGCTTTAGCCTCCAGTCCCCTAATCATCTTTGTTGCTCTTCTCTGCACTCTTTCTAGACTCTCAATATCTTTTTTACATCGTGGTGACCAAAACTGGATGCAGTACTCCAAGTGTGGATTATGAGATAGGTTTCAGATTATAATTCACCAAATATATTTATGTGAAATTGCACATGGACTTGGTTACTCTTTGGATCGACATCTGCTATGTTAGAATACATTGGGTAAGAAGGACATTCAGATGTCACACAGCCTCAAATAGCTTCCATGGTCACATCATAATTAACAATGAGTTTAGGGACAAGTTTGTAAGGTTCTTATTGGAGACCCTCAGAGCAACCTACTGTATTCTATTTTCAGGATGTTTATTTATTTTATTTTATTTATTTTTACATTTATATACCGCCCCATTCCGAAGACTCGGGGCGGTTTACAGCTTAT
>JANHFL010000784.1:174076-193303 GCA_032468155.1 Oxyrhabdium leporinum
GGAGAGGGAGAGGGAGAGGGAGAGGGAGGGAGGGAGGGAGGGGGAGATGGAGAGAGGGAGATCCGTTTTTACTTCCTGAAGAAGACCCACCTTGCCTATTTCTTTCAGCTGCTCCATCATCATGCATGTTCTGGAAACCCTACAAGTGAGCCTGGAGTGCATTTGTATCCCAGGTACATCCTGAATGCTTGCTTGCTGTCAGACCATAAGGACAACAATCCAGATAGCAGGAAGGCTTCTTTTTTTCTGCTGAAAAACTACAGTCCTGGGAAAGAATATCTGTGTGGATGTTAGCTTCCTTCTGGCATCAGAGTAGCCAAAGAAACTCCCTCTGGTGCAATGCAGCCTTCAGATCATTTGGTACCCAAGAAATAGCAGTTAAAAAGGAAAAGCAGCAGCCAAGGAACTGCATCATTTTTTTCTCTTACTAATTGACCTTGTCAAAATAATGATTGCAGATTGCAAGATGCTGGCAGGTTAGATAGAAAATTCAATGGTTCAGCAAATTACGCGCTTTCAAGCAGTTTTGCTGCATTAAGCGGAAAGCATTTTGGGAATGTTTTTGAAGATATATGTTCCACTGTGAAGGAGGATCAGTTTTAACTGTAGAATGGGCTCGTGTTCATGCCCCATGCCTTGAATACTATGTGCACCCACTTTCTATAAGCAGGTGGTCAGTTCAGAAGTGAAAAAATTACCAAAAGCGCAAAAAGTACCAAAAGCGCACCAATGAGAGCTTTAGAAATTGTCCTCTGTGTTCTTGCCCATCCTTGTCTGCTTTCCTTTTTGCTCTGATTTTTTTCTGTGCTTTACAGTGGAACTGTCTCTTATGTTGCCTGACTGAGGCGTGGCAGGCAGGCAGGCAGGCAGGCAGGCAGGCAGACAGTACTATCTTCCCATACTGACTTCAATGTGCTGAAGTGCTTGGCCATGGATTATTCTGGTAAATCAGAATCAAGTGCTATGATGTATTATGGGATCAGAAAGGCAAAAGGTTAATAAATGTTTCAATAGGAGCTATCACATTGGGCTTTTGGTGGATTCTTTTTGCATGGCCTGGATTGCAAATTAATTCATTTGCACAAACACTGATTTTTTTTTTTAAAGAAAATCCTTATGTGGGAAAGCTACTGATATGCAGTTGCTTCACAGAACATAAAAGTCTAATTAACAAGTCAGAATCAGTATAGTCCATCTGTTGAACTAAAGCACTTAGAGGATTTTCCTGCTCCCAACGCATACTTTAAGCCTGAACTAGATGTGCACGACAGAATTCAATCTGCTACTTTTTTGTCATTTAGGCATTCAGCTGCCTCCAGTTCCTTGTAACCCAATGGACAGGTTTGCTTGTATCTTTACCTTATTGGAAGCTTCTGTTACAAATCGGTGTGGGGAGGCTCTGATCTGAACTGGAACTTTGGTAGTGAGGAAAGGTATTTAACATTTTCCTCAACCTCTATTACTGATCCTTTTCCAATTATTTTTTTTCCTCGCAGAATGTCAGGGTTGCCAAACTGGCTGTTTGACTGGATTTTACTCTTTGTTAGTGCTTCTTTGCATACTCCATTCTGCTTCTGCTTTAAAGGCAGGGAACCATTTAGCATTTTTAGTCATTGACTAAAGTCACAGTTAGTGACTGAGATTTCAGGAAGCAATGTTATCATTATTAATTAACTGTAGAATAACATACATTTTCTGAGAGAAAAGCTTCTTAGTTCATTTCATTATAGCATTGTTTTGTGCCTTCTCACTGGAGGATTTAACAAGAAAAGAAGGTTAACACAGTTATGATTGAATAGTATGAAACTCCCCATAACACCAAAAATAAAAGAGGCAGAATCAAAGGTAGGAAAATATATTATTTACAATGCCTATCTTGAAAAAACAAAGAAACAAACATCAACATGAAAATATTACTATGCTAGTGTAAATATATTATTTATATATATTATCATGAATATATGAACAAGATTTTGAGGCTAAACTTTGGGTGAAGGATACACTCTGAGTCAGCAAAATTCTATGATCACTAGTGGGTAGCAAAGAGTTAGATTCTCCTATATTTCTCCTCTGCCATCTCATGGTCCTCTCAAGGTGTCAGACTCAAGTTCAAATACAACACGTGTGAACACACAGCACAAGTGAAATTAAGTCTGATTCTTTATTTGCTTATACCTAACAGACAGAATCTTGCCAGAGTAAAGCTATACACCCTGAGAGATTCTAGGCTATCCTTAACCCATTCCTCACTTCCCCATCCAGTTCAGGATTGTGCAATTTCTTATTTTAGGCTTCTTTCTGGAATGTACTGCCTTCTCCCTGGGAAACCATGAAGATCTTGCCAATACTTTCCTCTCACCACCACTCCTTCTCCAGGTGCACATTCCATCACAGATTTGCAGTCCATGTCTAGTAGAGAAGAGGGAAGAAGGCAGAGAATCCAACCTTCCTCAAACTGAGTATGTGTGAATTGCAACTGCCAAAAATTCTGGGAGCTCAAGTCCATATATAAGGAGAGCACACAGGTTGGGGAAATACTTTATTTATTTGTTTGTTTGTTTGTTTTTTTGTTTTTTTGTTTAGTGGCCATTGGCCAAAAGATAAAAAATGTCAGTGAAACTACAATAGCTAGTGAGGAGTAAAAAACAACAACATACAAGCAACATTATTTACTGTACAGACAATTTGATATGGATAAATCAAACTGGGCACAGAAGAAAGAATGGTTTTTAAGGATGCTGGGGTTCTATACACTGATCGGTGGAACAACCTGGAATGAGGCAGTCAATAAATGTGAAAGTGAGTGTATGGAAAAGCTAAAACCCAGACTTGGTTGTTTGTGGAGTTAAACCCACCAGCTTCCAATGCTATGCTTAGCTATGGCTAAGAATTCTTAGATATTTCAATATGATGGTCTTGTGGCAGCTGATCTATAATCATTGATTGTGATAAGTAGGAAAGCTTACTCAGTTCAATGAGATCAAGGCACAAGGTGTGATACAGGGGGCAATCTAGTAAAACATGTGACAAAAACTCGATCTTGTCTGAAAACAACCAGAAGTGATCAGGGTGGAAGATGTCATGATATATACGTACCTAATGCTTAATTATACCAATGTAAATGGGGCATGAAGAATATGATGAAACTATCTAAATCTGAGAAGAAGATCATCCTCAGGGTCATTATAGCAAAGGTGTGACTTTTAAAATTTATCTACTTGAACATCAGGGTCCAACACTCTTGGCTTGAATGATGCCTAATCTGCACCAGAAAGCAAACAACTACAGGACAACAGGATGGACAAAACCATAGATTAGCACAACATATCCAAGCTAAAAGAGAAACAAGCTATGGTAAGATTTGGAGTTACATCTTCCATCTCCCCTCTCTGTCTGACTTGGGCTGCTCCCTCTGGGCTGAAAAATTTTATACAGCCAACCCAGATCTGGTAAGCTTATTTCTGACAAAACCTATTTCAGACACACACACACACACACACACACACACAACCTTTCTAAAAGTAGCTTGATGGTTCTAACCACAGTTAGTGCTAATCAGTTTGAGTCCTGGAAAACACAGCATACAATGGCTAATGAAAACCTGGGAAGGATAAAAGTAGGGAGAAGCAAACAAGTCTGAAATTTCTTGCTGCTGGTTGGTAAGTCAGTTGGCTGCTCTTAAATTCATGACTTTTCTGAGTTTCACATTCTAATGTATAGCTCTCGTTCACCATTTCAAGACGTTTTCAGAAGAACTTTTCATGTTGTTGTTTTTCTACACTTACTATTTTCAACTATCCGGTGTTATTTTAAACACATAGAACATTTATTCATTTAACAAAGTCATACTTTGTCCCAATTCTAGAGGATCCTTGGCAGTGTACAACAATATCCATTGTTAAAATAGATGATAATAAAACCCCAAATTTAAATACAGAGGGTGACCACCTTCATTCTGGATCACTAAGGGCCAAGGAGCTGCTGAAATAGTCCAGCTTTGGCTTACTTACAGAAGGTGAGCAGGGTAGGACATGCAAATCGTTCCCAGGGAGAGTTCCATAAAGTGGGGGCTGCCAGAAAGTAAACTGGCCTGACTGATAGGCCACAAACCACACAGAGGAAAGCCCTCTTTAAATGATGGGACCCAGATGAACAGATTCAATTCTAACATGTCACATTAAGATTAGAGGTATTTAAAATCTACTGTCTGTCTGTTTGTCTGTCTGTCTATCTATCATCTATCTATCTAGGCAACACTATCTATCTCTGTCTCTATCTCTTTATCTAATTATCTGTCTGTCTATCAATCTATTTTTCTATCTCTCATCTATTGACACACACATACATGTATTACAATTAACTTTTTAAAACTCACTCAAATATGGGCCTTGGAGAGCAGATATTTCTCACTTAAGATATACATAAATTCTTCCACATGTTTGTTTATTTATTTACCATATTTTGAGACTATCGATGCTAGTCACTAATGCCAGTTTACAATTATAAAAAATAGGCAATGTTCCCAGTGTGTGCTACCTGCCTGTCTGTACAAAGTCTAGTTCCTTTTTACCCTTCAGATCTCTATCTCTGTGCAGCCCTATTTGATATGGATTATTGAAAAATAAATCACCAACGAACACATCATTATACACAAAGACTTCAGAGATTCTTTTTCTTACTCTGTGCTGCATTGCAAAGAAACATGTTTTACTGCGAGAAAAAGCATTTATTTATGAACTGCCCATTGCTACTTTGGCTTTTCACCGCTGTGCAAACCGGAACAGTGTATTAATGTGAACTTTCTTAGTAAAATAAATTTAAATAGTGCTGCAATTATTTTACTAACTATACAGGGTCTTCTTCCTGTATTTTCGAAATGCTCTATTCATCTTTAGAAGCACACAGGTTTTCTCAGAACCACTTTCTGTTTAGCGGCACTTCCTGGAATGCCCTTGTGGTGACATGGGCAGGCCAGGAATTGCTTCGGAAGGAGAAACATCTCTATGAAGCTTCTGCGTGATTTTGAACTCGGGATATTTCACGCATGCTAGAAGAATGAAGATTGTCAGACAATTTGTACATATCATCGATTAAATATGACCTTAAATGTTCTTGATTTTTTTTCTACAGCTAGAAAGTTTTATTTATTTTAATATATTATAGAAACAACTATGGTTTTTTAAAGAATAAGATTAGTAAAAGAGAGTAGATTTTTACTGATCTAGACATCCTTGTTTATCACAAGAAACCTCCAGCAGGTGTCCTCATTGTACACATTATTAATTTTAGCAGTAAACTTGGGAGAGCAACAACATTCTCCTATTAGAAAATGTATTATTGGGGAAATTGAATTTTGGTACCAAAATACTATTTAGTATTTTTATAACACTGTTGTCTGTTTACAATTCAACTTTATCAAGTGTTTCATAATTATTATTTTATGTTCCTTTCATTAATTCTTTAAGTTAGACAGGCTTTCTTTCTTTTTAAATCTCTGTTCTTATTTTTTTATCTGGGGAAAACTGAGGCTGAGAGTTAACATGTATGTTAACATGAGAGTTAACATACTATATACAGTCCCACTCAGTGCAGAATGTTGAGCTCAACTGAGTTTTACTTCTAGGCAAATGTATGAGGGCCTCCTTGCTATGAAGTTGCCTAGCTTGACATAGCAAATAAATCTATGAACCTATGTTTTGTAACCCAAATTACATAGAAAGATTGCCTCTCTGTAGTTCTTGTTTCTCCCAAGAAGCACATTCTGATAATTCTATATAAGCATGATGTTCTGGCTTATCTATTTAGAAATGTTGTATCAATCAATTCTCCTCAAGTTCTACTTTGGATAATACCTAAACAGGGAAACCATCATCATGAGGAATGCAGTGTGCTCAGATATCTCCACTGAGTGATCAGCAGGGGCTTCCTGAAAATTCAAGCCATTAACATTACAGCACATCTGATCCTGAGAGGGCAGAATTGCTGTCATCTCTTGCTCCCTCTTCCCACCTGGGAACAGCTGTTTTTAAATGGCAGCCACCAACGCCTGGAGCGTTGGGACTCCAAAGCTTAGCAGGCCGTGCTGTTCGCAGAGGCTGCAGAAATCTAAGTGCTGTGACTAAAATAGAACAGGGAGATAAATTGCACAGCTTTGGCCAAATGGCACATGCCCTTAATTCTGAATAGGATCTGCTGAGACTTGCAGATGTCATTTGTTTAAAGTGGAAACAGGACATACATCAAACAGTATCCGGCTTTATGTGAATCCAACATGAAAACATCCAGTGGACCTGAAGCAAATCAAAATGTAAGCCATAGGCTAGAACACAAAATACAACAGTAATTTACCACAAGAAGGATTGCCTTCTTTTTGTGGCACATAAAATGACTTGGCTCTGGCTTCACAAAACCCACATTGGTTTTGCCACAATCTCAATTCTATTCTGCAAAGGATGGACTCAAATACACATCTCCTCAGCTTCTACTCTAACAAGCTGATGGCAATACAGAGGATATCACGGAATACTGTAAAGCATGAAGCAGAAGCAATATTTTTAAAACTGCCATTCAATCTTAAGTTTGACCAAGAAAGGATTTCTCAATCTTAACAGCAAGTTTCCTTTCCCTTATTAAAATCCCTCTCTTGATTCCCAAATTCAAACTTGAAATTATACTCCTATAGCCCTGAATCAAATGAGGAACCTGGGGAGTAGAATGGCTTTGGACAGACAAGCTTCTTCCCCAGGGAAGTCCTTAGGTATTTCATGATAGCCAAGAAGGGATTTGCTTTCAAATACAGGATGCTGACCTTTGGCAAAGGAGCTCTTGCTCTTATTAAGATAGCTATAATTGTGCCAAGTTTGCTGCAGTATGAATTAAACTATTCATTTGCCCAGGCTTTTTTGAAGCATGGCTTTCCTCCATTGATCCTGTAGGTGCTATGAAGATGTTTAAGAAATCATCTTAAACTTATGTGTACACATCTTTAAAAGACCCGCAATGGATCATGAGCTATGAGATTTTAACAGGGAAAAAAATCAAAGCTCAGAGCAACCCTGAGGGTTTAACAATAAAAAAGTTAGTAGACACGGTGACCCAAGATATACACAAGGCAATAAAATATTACCCTGCTTCTAGCATGATCAAAAGGTGGGAAAGAAATAAACCTTTGACGAGACCTGGAAGAGGAAAATCAAAAGCTTAAGCCATAACGTTTCCTAACCAAAGCATGTACTCTTCTCTCTTTTGCCCCATTTAAGTCTTTTCTACTCTTCAGCATCTAGTATCTGTTCCCTGTGGTGTCTGTTGGTCCCATTGATTGCATAGTTGACATTTTAATGGGGTGTAACATCCTCATGCCTAAGATCAAGTTCCCTGAGAACAAACTTGAGGCAGTGGTTGGAAGGGAAATTCTTCCACTCAAAAGGTGCAATTACAATTTTACAGTCTGCTGAAAATAGCCGGATTATCTTCCCAGCAGGAAAGAGGGGATCTCCAATGACTGTGGAGTACCACAGACAGCCAGATCCAGAAAGCTCTGAAAAGATGGAAGACTTGGTTGAGACAGGCAGAAAATATTGCCAAGTATTTCTCCATTCCTCCATTTAGACAGCTTCTTGACAAATCCTCCCCTGTCCTTTAACTTTAATATTTTTTCAAGAAGGCCCTGTAGTTCAAAAACAGATGTGACCAACTTAGCAAAGAAGTTGAAATGTTATAAATGTGGAACCTCTCAGAGTTTGCTTAGGAGAGACCCTAACTAAGAAAACGAGGGACCGTTGTTCATGCTACTGCATACATGCGGCCCAATACTCCCTTTGGTGATCATTATCCTGTTCCTCAGGTGAAAATGTTGCTTGTTGCTGATTTCTTTATTATTAGAAAAGTCCTGGCCAGGCTCAAGCACTCAGGGATGCTTCGAATTTTAGAGTGGTTTTCACAGGCTTGCATATATAGCTTACACTTTTTGAAGGTGCTGCATATGGCTGAATTTCTTAGATTGGAATGACAATCTAGAGGAGAGGATTGAAAATTGCTGCACCACAATTTTTAGAACATACCGGTACCTTACTGAATTAATATGGTAGGAAAATTAAGAAATATATGTACTGTTTGCTGAAATATATCATTCTCAATTCAGAAAATATGCACATGAATACATTTGGAAAAACATATCAAGCTGCATAGATCATTGAAATGTACCCATAAAATACATTTTCCTATGGAAATCTCTTTTTAAAAAATGTCCAAACTAGTGGGAATTTGTGAAAATGTGTGTATTAGAACTATGCAAGGCAGTTTAGGATATACTGGGGGGGAAATTTCACACCACTCATTTGTCACTGTAAAAATACCCACTTCTCAGAAGAAAAATTGCAGACCTTGAGGGAAATGTCCTTGTCCAGAAAAGAGCTTGCATTCTGCATAAACCCCTTCAGACAACTTCCCAAAAGAAAATATGCAACACTAAGAAGCAACATCTTTCCTAAAATAATATTCCCACCTGGCACAGAATTATCCAGGTAACACCAAATCCCTTTTCTCAAATGCACAATAATAGGAATTTACTATTCTCTCACTCCCCTCCCCATCTTAAGAGACATAAGCTGCTCCTTTTTCTTCTATTATTTTAAAGATAGGGGTGTGGAGAGTCCTGAGAGAAAAGCAGAAACTCAACCTAGCCTGCACCCTTTCCTTACTTTCCCAAGAACGTATATGGACTTACACCTGAGGTTATTTTTTTTAAAAAAGCATTAAAAGCCATTCCTCCAAATTCCAAAAGGAACATTTGGGAACAGGAAACACACCAGACATCTCCGGGGGAGGGGGGGGATTGGGTGGGATTAACAAGGAAAGCAAGATTTGTCCTTTTGTGTATGTACTGTCATGCAAGATGTAGAACTTACATCATCATATTGGAATGTTGCTTTGGTTATTTGACAAAAGCATTGGACATTGTGGATGCCTCGGCTGGCAGCCTCTTATTTCTTCCTTACCTTGAGATATTGGCTTCATCATCTCATCCCCCAACCACATCCAAGGCCGCTAAAGTCATCTTTACTTGTTCTGGTGTTAACATAAATTGTGTCCTTTAAGCAGACAACAAGCTGCAGAAGTTTTGCCATGGGTGCAATTTGGCACACTTCGACAACCATCATTGGGTTCTGGCACTGTGCCCATGGCAGAATAGGGATTGTCAGCAGGGGGCAGCTAATTTTATAGCAGTATAGTTTGCTGTTGGCTCAAGGACTAACTTGGCTACGAGGAAGAGTCATTTGAGGAGCAGCGAGGAAACAATGCTTGTGGATTCCTGCTTGCCTTCAGACACTATGTAGAGGATCCTGATCCAGCTGTTATATTCACCCCCAAATGAATCCTACAGTCCATAGTATAATCTGAAGAAGTACCATCTGAGTGAGAGGGAGAAAATGAAACTATTCTCCAGGGATAGAAAATCTCCAGGTGAATGCAAAAACTGATGAACTTCCATCTATCAGCTGAGGACCTCTGTGATCTCACAACATCGGCCAATTTACTTCTGGGCTCAGTGTGAAATAAAGGTGTGGATAACTCTGGATGTGTGAAAGCAATTTATTTTATTTCCCTTGTGTATGGAATTAGAGAATGAGGAGATTTTTGATGCCCCAGACTCCTTTAGTTCAGGCTGGAGCAGTGGATTTTTGCTACTTGTTTATAGCGGTTTGAGGTTGTTAATTTTTGGTAATTTTCAAACTGGTTTTAAGGGAGTGGAAGCTGGGACACTGTGGAAGGGCCTTGAGATGATTGTTGATCTTACAATTACAATAGGAAATATGTGAAGGACCTTGTTTTTTAAAATCAAAGTATTAACTGTAACTAGGCTTTTGAAACGAGTTAATGCCTTAAAAATGACATCAAACTATCAACTATCAATTAATATTTGGGGGCACAGCTGCCCAAAATCAGTCTGATTGAACTCCAGATTGCCTTTCAAATTGTACACAGATGCCAATTAGAAAAAAATAGAATTGTATTAACATAGACATAGGAAGGACATGAACAGAGAATAGTTACCATAGGTTACTGGAGTCTGAAACTAACTGATAAGGACATGGAGAATCCTTCAGATTGGGGCTTCAAATATTCAGAAATTTGTTAGAAATAAAAGTCAGTGTTGCCAAAAACTGAGATGGGAACCAAATATGAAGATTATGCGAGAATGCTGTTTACAATCCGGTTAAAGCACCGTGTGAGGAGTGAAACACAGCCCAAGTTAGGTGCCTTTCATGGATCAGTACTGAAATGGCGAAGGCCTTTTCAGGGACTGACTTGACATTCAGAAACAGTACCACAAATTAGAAAAAAATGTGGTTTGTGTACCTGAGCTATGAAGTTGTGAAGTGGACTGTGTAGGCCAGAATTGGTAATGTTTTTTGTAGTGAGGAGACACATTTTTCCTCATTTTTTGACAGGTTGCCCACCCATGATGCAGGGTTTTTTTTTCTTGGGAGAAGCTGTTGTTAAATCGTGCTTTAATTTTGTCTCTATCAAGGATTTTTATTAATTTGGTCAATTTTACCAAGTTGCAAAATAGCCATTATAAGACTGCTTAATTCTGAGGAATTGACTGAAAAGAAGATGACAGAGACAAAAATGGAATTCTCCCAATTAGAGGAAAATGAATAAAACGCAGAGGTACAAAATAGAGAATATTTGGCTTGGTACACATTCATTGGAAAGGATATTGGGGTTGTAATCAATTGCAAATTGAATGTGAACTGGTATATGAAGTAGCTATTAAAGAGGCAAATATAATTTTGAATGGCATCAAAGGAGATTTATTTTCCTTATCATAGATAAGTAGATTTTCCATAGCATAACAAAGATGATTCTATTCTTTTCTGGGTTGATCAGATCATACCTTCCCTCTGCTCAATTTTGAGCATCACATTTTAGGAAGGATTCAGACTAATTGGAATGGATTCCAAGAAAGGCAACACAATAATCAGGAAATTGGAAACTCAATCCTCGGACAGAGAGCATGAAAAAAAAGGTGGAAATTGGAAAAGAATAGGGGGAATCTTATATCACTCTTCAAATAGCTGAACCGCAGCACACAGTTCAAGAGCTGGTCTTTATCATCCCAGAATACAGGATACAGACCAATGGTCTTAAATTACAGGAAGGCAGGCTCTGTTGGAAAGTTAAGAACTTCTTCACGGTAAGAACCACTGAAATTGTTCCTAGGGAGGCAATGACCCCCCCTTTGCTTGAGGTATCAAAAACATCCTCTACTTTACAATTCTGCACAGGATCTGAGAATTGGACTTAGTGGGCTATGTTGTTCCTCCAGTTCTATGATTCATTTAAATAATAATATGTGTAATATATTTCCTCTACTCCATCTTAGCATTGCATCTTAGATATGTAATTCTTACAGCCCTTTGCACATTAAGAACACATACCAAATCCCCCTGTTTATTCCCAGACCTCAGGGAACGGCATAATTATGAGTAATAGCTGCACAGTGAAAGGGCAAGCCTATCATTATCCATATAAATATCAGCGCAAGAAGGTTAAACACCATCTCAGCTACCACATTTTTGTAAATCATTGCTCCCAAATAAATTCTTTTTTATAAAAGATATTATTTGTTGGCATTCATGTTATTTTCCTTCACAATGCTCCAGCATACTTACAGTAGTTAAAGCAAACATGAAGACACCACTTTCTTTATTCTTTCTCTTTTCTTCTCTTTTCTCTTCCCCATTTCTTAAGGATGGACCAAGAAAAGAAAATCTATCCATGAGTTTCTAAAAAAATGGCTATTCCTTTCAAAGGTTTCTAAAACGGGTCAAGGAGGGGAGAATCTGAACAGATTGTTATGGCTCTTGCATTTGTCTCTTGCCAATGTGTCCATTTATGGAATTTAAAATACTTATGTCCACTTATATGAACCAATGTATGTAACATATGAACTAAGATATATAGACGACAACTTTTTTCTTACCTGATTAGTATAAAATCCCTACTTTAATGGAGATTCTGCCTATTATTTTTGGGATTCTGAAGATTCTGCCTAAGACAGATCCTGTTTTCTCATCTGTGTTTTCATGCTGAAAGTCTGGGAACTCTTTTTCTTTGATTTCCAGGGGATTTGGTAAAATCCTAAGGAAAGCTCCTGGGCATTTTTCATCAAAAAAATGGCTAAGCTGTCTCCTCCTGTTTTTTTTTTCCTCAATCTTTTTTTTTAATGCCTGCCACTGTTATCCAATGGAGATAGAAACTCTTTTACAACATAAAGTAGAAGAAAAAATAAAGATGCCTTTTTTTTCTTCCTGTTTCCTATTACTGCATGACATCGCATAGAATTTAAGGTAGATGACCTCGATTCCACTCAAGAAAGAAGGCCAAGGCCACCCAATGCAATCAGTGTTATTTAGGAGGTGTATGGATTGTTTGTTTTCCTGTCCTTGTTCTTAGTTGTTGCAAAACTAACCTTGCTCTCCAACATGTTTACTAATTGCAAAAGAAATATTGTACCACTAAACTGAATGAGCCTTTTTGCCCAATCTTGCTGACTTAGTGTTCTTCTACCTGTCAATTCACTCACTTTGTTATGCTGGCAGTACATGTTTCAGTTCCTGTAGGAGGTTGGGAAATTGCCTCTTTGGTCTCATTTCCCGCCTTTCTATTTTTTCCCCTTTCTGAGGAAAAAAGATAAAAATCCATGTGACACCATTAGGAATGGGGCTGGTCAGGAAAAGGGAGCTGCATCCAACTCCCTCACCCCAATGCAGCCACTATTTTAATTGTATGGCCTTGGAGTGATAACTAAAGAATTTCAGGAATGTGATTGGAGGCCTAAAGAAGTTAGCCCAAAGTCATTCCAAAGCTTACAAGCAGTCATTGAGACACTTGCAAACTCTTCACATCTATTTCACATCACAAGTTCCCTCCTAGGCATTATTGCTTGACATATTTGACCTTCCAGCCTTTGACAATTTCAAAAGGGAAAAGTTAAGAACCTTCTCAGTCGAGAACACCCTTTCAGTAAGAATCAGATAAGCTTGATAGACCATGCTGAGTGAGTTAATGCTTATGGTCGTAGACCAAAGAAAGAAAGAAGCATTGCCCTGTACAGCCACAAAGTATCTGTGCCCAGTTTTTTCTTCCTATCTCCACTCCCTACTGCCTATTGGATTGGGAAAACTTGGAACTGGAACCTATTCCAACATTCAGCCAAACAACCAACTAACCAACTAATCAACCAACCAAACAACTAAATGGCTGTAAGTGTTGATTCACAACTGTGGACCTTGGTCATACAGACACAAGCAATACACATGCATGTGCATTTGTGTGCACACACATATACAAACATTAAATACTTGATGTTATTTAAATTTTCAATGGTATATGAAAAAGATAAACTGCACAGATAGTGGAGGAGTGATTTCTCTGTCATACATTGTGAATTTCAGCCACCCACATTGTTTTTTAATATAAAATGCTATCTTTAAAATAAGATAATATTTTAGTAATTATGGGTAAAACAAAAATAGAAAACACACACAATGATAATGAAAGCAATTTATTATTATGTATGTATGCACAGAGAGACTATATATAATGTTTATGGGTATAGATATATTATACAGATATATATGTGAATGCTCACTGATGAGGGACATGTTATTTTCAATGGTTCTTATAAGATATCATTGTGGTGCGGCTATTCTAACACCCAGGCTGCCAAAATTGTTTTGTATGGGCAGCATATATTTGAAATTATAAACCCTGCTGTCACATGACAGAGAACCTTTGTCCTATCTTTATTTGTAGGGAGTTGGATCACAAGAGTGGATGGGGAAATTGAGGGATAGAGATTTTGCAATTTATATAATTGAAACAAACTGTTTCGCATAGGAGGAATTCCAAGGATTTGGCCTTTGAAGAGCTGGAAGTCCACTTATCTGAAGCACTGTTCCTGCCTGCTATTCATACAGAACAAAAAACTGGATGGATTTCAGAGAAGCCACAACTGCATGGAAAAATAATGTATTACAGTAAGAATGCAAGAAGGCAGCTTCTTCAGAAACTGAAATTGGAGTTCTCCAATTTTTCTCAAGTTCTGCTGCCCAGTCTTCTGAAGTAGATTTCTAATCTTTCTCAGACACTTCCAAATTCTTTGCCCATGCACACAGTAGCAGACTTGATTATTTTCTCTCTCTGTCCTTTCCTCCCTACTTTGTTTCCTAAACCCATGATGAGTCACATAGTCAACCATTAATTTGAAACTTTTTAGTTTCCAAAAGCAAATGGCATTTTCTATTGAGCACATTCTACTGGGCAGATGTCTCTTGCAAGATCCTTACAATATTCTTATATAGTCCCAATTCCTTTGTGTCCTCCATGCCAATGTTAATGGTGCATGAAATCCTCTGCTTGACCCACCTACTTCACTTTGATGCAAGACAGCAAACATTTTACCTATTCATGCCATTTAGTCAGGAATTAGGCATAAATATGATGGTCTTACAGTAGCTAAAGATCAATATCCAACATCACCATCCCATCCTTCCAATGCTTGAAAGGATTGGATGGGATAAGAATTTAGGTAGAAGTGTGCACATGAAATTATTCTTTGTATAAAAAGCAGGAGTGATTTGTCCAAATCCCAATGAGCCTTCTGAATCTGAATGCTTTGTTAGTTATTCTGATATTTGGAGACGCAAATTAGACTCTGGAAGTAAGTAATGGAACAATTGGCCACAGCAGCCTGGCCCTGGCCACTTCATCCCAGCCCCTTTCACACAGTCGATCTACTGTGGCCTTCCCTCCCCTGTCACTCCTCCCTCATGGCTCCTCCCCTGCGCCCCTTGCCCCAGCTGATTCACTGCCCAGGACAATTAGCCGTGAATCCCAGTAGCCAATCCACATGCTGAGGAGGTGTGCCTCTGCCTTCGTATAAGAGGCAGCACACAGAAAGAGCACCAGGTGGGGGCAGGCAGGGGCCTCAGGCACCAGGCCGAGGTACTGTGCAGGGACATGGCAGTTGCTCTGCAGGGCAACTGGGCTGCTCCTTCACACCAGACATGCCTTTCCAGGGGCAGTGCAGTTCCCTGCCATCATCCAAAAGGGAAGATGCTGGGCTCTATCCTGCCTTGCAATTGCTTGCTGCCCACTCACTTCCACGCCAGGGCACAACAATGCTGCCAACATAGGAAAGATGCCCTTTAGCAAGCCAAGATGTCTATGCTGTCCCCAGATTCACAAACAAGACATCATGACATTTTTCCTCTACAGGCAGTCCCCTGGTTAAGAACACCCAATTTACAGACAACTAGTAGTTGTTTTCCTTCCTCAAACTGATGAACTGCTGAAGCTGCACAATATTTTCATGAAACACTGAAGGTTGTTTTTTTAAATATACAGCCTATTTTTAGAAGCTCATGAAAACATTGTGAGGCTTTAGTGGTTTGTCAGCTCAAGGAAAGAGAACTCCATCTGCCATTTTTAGTAGCAGGCAGCCCATTCATAAGTCAAGTCCTGATTTACATACAAATTTGAGTTAAAGACTGGATCTCGTTCTTAACCCAGGGACTGCCTGTATTATGATATATGTCACCATCTGCCCCTCTGGATTCTACGTAGGACAAGAGGGACAATGTTTGCACAAAATAATTAATGGATACTAGTTTGACATCAGAATTCAAAACAAAGACAAATTATAGCAGAGCATATTAATCTCCCAGAATAGTCTATTAAAGATCTCAAAGAAGCTCTTCTAGAACAAAAGAACTAGCACCAGCACTCCTGAGTGAGAACCTCCTGAACTACGTCGCCTCAGAACGTTTCAGGCAATCTCAGAAAGTCCCAACAAACACAGTTTTTCAACACAATTGTTAACTGAAAATGTACTAGTAATCTTTTTCATATGTCACTTCCATCTGGATAACCACCCCATTTTCTCCCATCTAATCCCAGATTAAATGCTGCATAAGTTTTGCCACTCCATGGATCTAAGAAAGTCACCTGTAGTTTGCAAAAACTTTTTGAGTATGAAATTGTCCTATCAGACTTTTTCCAAGCGTGGGGTACCAAAATGTAGCAAAGATCTCCTCCTACAATATCTTTATGTGGGCAGCTCTTCAAATAGGAGATGCCTTCAAATGAAGGATTAGCCTTTATAAAAGAGGGGACCAAGCAGTTCTAGAATAAACATAAGCTATGGGGATACTTAACTTTGTAACTTAGTGCTAAGAAGTCAGCTCCTAACCGCTAATTCAAGACTCTTTTTTTTTCCATTTCCTGATGTAAGTTGCCCTAGTTTTATTCCATTATTGAGAATTAATTCCAGTTACAAAACAAAACAAAACAAAACAGTGTGACCCTGGGAAGGTCTCCTTTAGAGATATCAGAGCAGTCGGCTTCTGTCCGCATGACTCATTTTGTGAACATGGCCTAAGCTGCCTGGGGAAAGCTCATTAATGCATCAGCTCCTTGCATAATCAACCCAAACCTTTTACATATATAAATAAATCCAAGCCATAGAAGAAGATGGAATGCTCTTCAGTTTTACAGCAAATTAGGTTTAATGGACAATAAGTGGCAAGATTTTAAAAAGAGGGGAAAAGTGAATCAGTTGATCAATATTTAATCAAGAGCTCTTTATTTTTTCATAAAGGAGGGCTTTTTAAAAAGCCTGATTTAAAATCAGTGACTCGGCTGGATTTTGCAATTCCACAGGGTTAGTGCCTATATAACAAAGCTAAAAAAACCTTTAAATGTAGATTAGCAGCAGGATAGAGAAAAGGCCACAGTAACAGATCAAAGAGAGTGAAGGGTGCAATGATGGAAAGGGGGGAGGGAGGGGGAGAAACAGAAGAGCTGCAGTGCCCATGGCAAAGTATTCCTGTAAAGAGTTTGGTGAGTAAGCAACATACTTAAGATAATTCCTTTTGATTTGCTAAGGAGGCATAAGCTATAATCAAGTAAAGGTTTAGTAAGCAAGAAGCAAGGCTATTTTCAGATTTAAAATCTAATTCATTTTTGCTGTTTTCAGAGATTTCTGTACAACCCAAAAGGGCATTTTGCATTATCATTACAGATCACCCCACATCAACAACTTGATTATGGCCTCAGACAACAGCAAAAAAAAAAGGTAGTTAACCCCACAGAATTTCAGCCAGTAATTTTGCTTTTTCTGTGCTTCACAAATCAATAACTTGCTGTCATTTTCTAATGCTATTAAGATGTTGGGGCTGGAGAAAGACATCTAATTAGGTGCTATAACTTTAGGAAAAAGAGCTAAGCTGTGTGTCCCCGGCACACATAGAATTAAATTTCCCAAATTTACTCTGTCTAAATCAATGACAGTTCTGAAATAACATTCATTCCAATGTTTCTTATACAACGTGGCTTCTGGATTATAAGGGCCATGGTCATATTCAAGAAAAATAATCTCGAAAGATGTTCTTGATATTCTGGACTTCTTACAGTTTAGTATACAGTTGCTTATATAGCCACTTCCCATTTGCTTCTTGGATGGTCAGAATGTTTAAAAAACCAAACAAGACACCTGAGGACCTGAACTGTTCCTTTTCCAATTTGCCATCTTACTCCCACACTCAAGCTTTTAATTCATACCCACTCAGACCAGAGCAAATAGGAATCCAGAAAGGCATGGTGCTGAAAATGGCAGAGGAAGGTGCTCCAGAAGAAGAGAAATAGAAAGAAGACCATATGTTTCCTCCCCACACAACTCCTCTGCTGCCAGCTTTACTGCATTTGTCCTGATTTGGTAGAAGTACTAGATGGCCGTTCCAGTCTACTGATGCTTAAGACAAAAGAGAGGTTAATGCCCAAACAATCTGAGATGGTGCAGCTTCCAAACATCCCCCAAATGTTGTGAGGTGAGAAGCCAGTTTGTTCATTAATAACTCAGATCCTGCTCCAGAGGAACAATTGTGTTTATAGCTGGAACTCTGGAAATGTGGCCTGGGCAGCTTCTCAGTGGCTAATATTTCAACTTTATCAACTTGACTCCCATCTCTGAGATTTTCCCTTCTTCCACTAAGTTGTCTTACTACCATCTTTTACACCCTGCAATCATTTTGAGAGGCAGCTTGACCACTGTCCCAACCCAGTGCCCAGTCTGGGCCTTGTACATTTTATTTTCTCACTATGAAGAGAACTGGTAGTGAAGAAAGAACAAAAGTGGGTGTGTGGCACCTAGAGACAAATATTTTCCAATCTCATCAGCTAAATGATGGTTATGCTGATTGACAATCTGGGAAAATAAGAGCTCAACAGTAGAGGCCCTCACACTACAGTGTAAAGCTAATACAAAAGATGAGGGCTAAGCTAGGGGTTATGGGGAATGTCCAGTGGGTGATGGAATATTAGCTGTACGTTCTTATGGAAAACAGCAGCATGAAATGGCTGCAAGGCTTTTCATTTAGACCTGTCCCAGCCTCCAACCTGTTCAGTTTCTCCAATCCTCTCATACTTTCAAGAACAGGAGCGGGTATCACATAAGGACTGGATTCAGTTGAGTGCTATTCAAATCAGTGTTCTATTTTTTGTGTTTGTGTGAATAGATCTTTACAGATAAAATAAGTTCCCTGCTGTGAAAGTTATTCCTCAAAATCTTGAAGGATGAAAAGATGTGACTGCAATTATAGGACTAAATGCAACGTTTAACCTCCTGGATTTTTGTTAGTCTTTCAGTTACAGTCCTTAACGTCTCACCTGAATCTGTTTGGAACTGAAATGCAATTTGTTCAAGCATCTTAGAATACTTTCTTTGTATTTGTGGTTAACCAGGGGATTCAGTCAGAGATACAACACCTGAAAGGGGGGCATGCAAAGGAGAACTAGTGGGCAGTCTATATTTCAAGAATATGTCATTGCATAAGCTCCCTGGTTAACTATGAATAATTCAGAAAGACTATCCAGGAAATAGCAAAGCCTTTTGGTTTCTTCCCCTGTCCAGTCCCCACCCCAAATTCTGTTTGGGTCCAGCAAAAGAGGAGCCAGGGAAGCTACAGGTGCATCCTCTAGGCTTTGAGGAGAAGGAAAATCTAAGCAGCTCTCGGGGAATAAGGCTACTGCCTTCTTAAAACCTCAGTTACACCAGAATAGTCAGTCCTTTAGAATGCAATGTAATGCAATGCAATGCAATGCAATGCAATGCAATGCAATGCAATGCAATGCAATGCAATGCAATGCAATGCAATGCAA
>JANHFL010000784.1:202369-236231 GCA_032468155.1 Oxyrhabdium leporinum
AGAAAGAAAGAAAGAAAGAAAGAAAGAAAGAAAGAAAGAAAGAAAGAAAGAAAGAAAGAAAGAAAGAAGAGAAAGAGGGAAGGAGGGAGGGAGGAACATTTATCAGTATTTTCTTTACATTAATAGAAAAGTAGTTCATAAACAGAAAGTGGATACTTGTCATTGGATCTTAGTCATCCACTTGCAAATCTAAGATTGCATTGTTTCCAACTGGGAATCAATGTTGCACTACTTGTCACCTATCACTATGATCAAAACATTTAAAAATATTTAATATTTCATCTGATATCTCCTGCTAATCTGGTATGAGAAAGGGTTTCTTCAACCCTTGTTACTTTTCTAGCAAATTAAACAGAAAAAAGAAAGAATAAATTATATAGCTCACACACACCCCTCCTTGCCCTATAGCTTCTAGGCATGTGGCTAGAGGAATAATCTCTTCTTCCCTTTCCTTTTGGTGAGATAGATCAATCTCAAAGAAGATAAACAAAGGAAAGCATCATTTTTAAAAGCTTTGAATGAAACTTTTTTTTGATTTAGCTGCTGTTATAAGAATTTGTTTTTGAAAACCTCAAGAAAGCAGTGAACTAGTTCCCCCTACACTTCCTTTCACATTAAATCAGTGAACAATCCTTATACTTCACAAGACATGTCTCTCTTTTTAGAAATGATTCCTTGCCTAGGCAAAAGATTTCAGTAAAAGGCTGTTATCACACTCAGAATTTCAGACTCAGTGAAAACTAAACATTAGAGAACAGGCTCATGAATATGAATAGATTAAATGGGGAAAACCCTAGATAGAAAGGATCTTATACACTATACTACAGAAATAAAACTGCAGCTTTTCACCAGATATTCCAAATGTGTTGGACCACAACCCACAGAATGTTGGAGACTGAGAAATGCCGATTTGTAGCATCCTTAAATCAATTTGGACAAGATGTTATTAGCAGGAAATAAATCTTAATCAGTAGCAAATTATTTCAAATAACTATTAGTAAGATAGTTTGGAAAATCTTCAAACATTTATTTAAAGGTATTTCTTTATCTCATTCTCCACTAAAGATTAAAGACGACTCTGATCTTGAATACTTCTCTGACTTAAAAGTACTACAAATATTTTATCAAATCTGGAAGTTATGATATCACAGAAGATAAATTTTAAGACCTCAAAATGGAAGAAGGAAATATTTCCTATTCATACCTGAACTCCTCTGGTGCTTCTCAAATTAGCATACTCCCATTTCTATCTTTCCCAGTAAGAAAAGAACCACCCCGGGAATTGTCATGACTGAAATATTTTGCCAAATGCCAGGGCAATGATCACGTGCCCAGGCAATTGGTTCCTTCAGATCCGGAGACAATGAGCATGTTAGTGAACAAAGGGATCTTAAGCTTTATTATTAATTCAAGCAAACAGACTTAAAAGCGTAACACAAAAAGCATACATACCAAGCAAGATGATATCCAAATCTCTTACAAGCTGTTAGGAGTTCCTTAATAACAACAGCAGAGATACCCCAAGGGTAGCCACCTTCCATAGTAGGTCTGTGCAGAATCTCCCCACAAATAACAACCCCAAGGTTTTTATTAAAACCTGGCACTATGACTTCATGGCCCTGCTATGGTCATGAAACTGCAAACCTGACTTTGACCGGGTAGCTCATGAGATACAACTATGTGAAGATTTCCCTCATCTCTTCTCATCTATTCAGTAAACAAGAGTAAAAAAAACAGACACACCAAAATGAACTCTAAACTTCTAGACTTTCCTTAATGTAAAGGAGAAATCAAAATATATCACTGAACTTCTTAACAAGAGATACAATTAGGTGTAGAAAATCAACATACTGTGTCAACTTTACAAATACTGGATAAGGCAAATAACCTATCTGTAACTTTAGAATATAAGTCTGACATCAGCTCTTCTTATGATGATGGTGCGAGTACAACCCTCCCAGTGCAACTGAAACAAGAATATCAAGTAAATTCACAATTCTTAAGAGGTCAAGTTTGGGACTATTGCTAACAAGGTCGAGAATTCTTTGACAAAAAAAGATATGATTTTCTTCAAACTAATCTACATCATCTAAAAGAACAATTTTGGGACATTTTTCCCCCCGTGGATATAAATAAAGCTGAGAACTTTTTCAAGAAAAGAGATCTAATAGACTCTCCTGAGAAGAAAAAGACTATTCTATGAAGATAAGCTGGAGGAAGTAACCTAAATTTAATGTTTTAATTAATTAGGGTGGACTTTTAAAAGTTTGATATATGTACTAATAGAATGCTTTAAGTTAGTTTTTCATGCATAAAATGAGTATGTATGTAAACACATGTCCTTGGGTTCTTTAAGTAATGCTGACTATATTCCAAAGTTTGGAAAATATTATTGACTTGATTTGAAAATATGAGAATGAATGCTATATTATCCCCCACAGCAAAGAGAAGCAGAGATGGTTAAACTGATTCTTTTATCCAAAGAAGATAATATATTTAACTTTTTCTCTATTTTGAAATTGCTTCCAGATTTTGTGTTTACAATGGGGGAGGGGGGGGAGGATGAAACTGTGATTCTGTTTTTGCAAACAAGACAGGCTTATTGTTATAGAAATGATTTGTACGTATTGTTGTGTAAAAGCAAATAGTTGTGGTTCTAATGTTGTTACTTTCTACTGTACTAAAGAGTCGGAAGTCAGTTCCTTTTTCTTTTTTCTCCCCCATTACATTATATCCCTTCTTTTTCCCTCCCTCTCTTCTTACTTTTTCATGCTTTTTCTCTTTGTATTTTATATTAACTAATATTAATATGTATATTTATATTAACTAATAAAAAGTTAAATGTTATATATATATATATATCACTGAACGTCTTGAAAAACAATGATCTTCCACATTGCCAGTACATGTAACTCAATAGATTTGGAGAACAACAACTTGTAAAAGGCCAGTATAAATGAAGGAACTCAAAATCAGCAACATAAACCAAAGTCATACTTGCCGCAACACAGCAAGGTAGCAAAAATTGGGAGAATAAGGCAAACTGTACCATTTTAACTGCAGGAGATGTGTCATAGTTAAAATTATTTACATTATAGTAAATTCACTGCAATCAGTAAGAAGCGGAGTCTCCCTCAGAAATTTTTATTTGTTTGCAGCATGCTTTTATATGGGTCATGCTTCTAGACATGATAGTTCATCTCTTCTCTCTAACTGCACCTGTCCTCTGGAATGAGATTCACTCTGAGATCTGGCTTGCTCTGACTCTGCTGTCGTTCAGAAGAGCTTCAAAGACCTAACTCTTCACCCAGGCCTTTGGTGAGAGACAATGAGACCCCCTCCCTCCCTTCCATCTGGTCTGTTGTGCTTGCTAACTTTTTTTATTGAATTGATTGTAATTTCTTAGTATGATTGTTGCGAACAACCCCTCTTTCCTGACCCTAAAAGTACAGGTACATTTATGTCTAGAACTTTTATTAAGGATCCAGAGATAAATCCGTCAGTGCAGAATCTACATCGCAGAACAGGTAGAACAGATCAGATTTATACTCACTTACTCTAACGATCAAATCTTTTCTGATTAGACTGTGACAAATCACTGTCTCCTTTTTATATTATATTAAGTTGTATGAAATAGTCACAGTTCCACCTTCTCTGTCTTTTTGCCATTCCTTCGTAATCCTAACACCATTCTTTTCCTCGTTTCATTGTGGTTGGGGCAGATCAGAAAAACCTTGCCCTGCTAAGCACAATCTCCACCACAAGTGGTCTACTCATGCTGTTCAACTTGCCAGCTCCATTGGAACAGCTGCAGAGATGCTCTTCTGATCCAGAGTTGAAGCCAGGGAAAATGAATATTAATCAACTGAAAATGAAAATGAATATTAATCAAGTTAGTTTTCATATGAGAATGCAAGACTCTCATACCTCACATGGAGACTTTTCATTCTTTATGTATGTGAAGATTCTTGCAAACTGATAATCACTATATATGCATAAATCTGGCCTAATTAACATTCAATAGGTCATGGATCAGTTAAACATGCAGCACAACTAAGATTTCACAACTAGGTTGTTTAAGGGTAGCCTGTCCCGAAAATCTGGAAGCAGCTAGCTTTGGAGAAAAAGAAATAGGCAAAGAAAAGCAGGCAGTTGCGCTTCTTTGATAATGTTGTGCACTGGACTAAAAGATAATATATAAATGTGATAAGCAACAACAAGATCTGAAACATCTGGGCAATGTCAGAAGTGAGCCTCTTCTACCTATTTCTCCATTGTCTGAGATCAGCTAGGGAGGCCTATTCAGCACAATTTATATTTCCATCTATTATGTTACTTCCATTTATTTTGTGCCTAAAGTATATGAGTATTCATGGCAAGACCTTCTTAGTGGTGGTGCTACAGTTGTTTTCCCAGAAAGAGAGCAGGTCTCTCATCACATCTCTAGCAACATGCTAGACCAAAGTTAACAATGACATGCTGAAAAAAAGTAGAAATGAACATGGGTTCTTAATCTCATTATGCGTTTTGTTTATTCTATTTTAATGGATGCATATAACACCATCATTTTTAAAGAAATATT
This sequence comes from Oxyrhabdium leporinum, assembly GCA_032468155.1. Classification (NCBI taxonomy): domain Eukaryota; kingdom Metazoa; phylum Chordata; class Lepidosauria; order Squamata; family Cyclocoridae; genus Oxyrhabdium; species Oxyrhabdium leporinum. Next base: position 206,952 of record JANHFL010000784.1, read on the forward strand.
ATTGCAAGGGCTTTTTTGTCCCAAATCCTTTGAAAAAATGTAGTTTACAAATTGTATAAATGAAACAGTATGCAGAGTGGAATGATCTCCAAGTGTTGTCAGGCTGTCATGCAGTGTATTTTTTTCTAATAGAAGAAACTGCCAAAAGTATTTCAGTTCCTGTGCTGAAAAGACTAAAGAAGAGAAGGAAGAAGAAGAAGATAATGGGGGAGAGGAACTGCAGCAGCAATGAGTGAGAAAAGGAAATTGGACAGAGGAAAGAAATGTTACACTTAGATCATTTCCAAACATGTGTATGTGTTCAAAATAGCTTAGCTGTGTCTATTCTTCTTCTGAGGATTTTTTAAAATCTCACATTCCTAAAAAAAAGTTATCTTGCATCAGGAGGTGGGAGATCTTCTGATTCTGTAGTGCAAAAACACAGGCAAAAAAAGCTTTTAACAGAATAATGTATATTCTAAACTTACAGACAAGTGTAATAAGGCACGAGAGGCATATTTTGCAACCTTGCAGGTCATTCTGCAGATAGTAGCTCATCTACACCATCTCTTTGTCTTTTTTATACTACTTTTGAAGGATTTTCTTTCCTGAGTTCATCTCATACTGACAAATTGAAAGCCTCTATTGGTGCTTATCAGAGTACAATAGTTGTTTGAAATACATGATGAGCAGCCGCCAACCAAAAGGGTCTACGCTGACCTTATTTCCATGTTCATGTGTCCAGAGCCCTAAGAAACTAAGTCATACTTCACTGCAGGCTGTATCTACACAGATATGTGTCTATGGAGATTCTTAGTCATGGTTGTCCCAAAGGTGCTTTTTCAAGAGGCGACTGGACTTTCTTGTTTTCTCTTTGAAGACGTTTCGTTTCTCATCCAAGAAGCTTCTTCAGCACATTTGGGATACACAGAAATGCATCCCACTTACATTATGAAACAAGTCTTAATTCATCTTGTAGCATCAATACATGCTTTATGCCCACAAGTTAACAGACTATAAAAATGCAAAAGCCCAGTTGGACCAGGCTAACAAATGAAGTTGATAAGAGCAGAAACAAAAGAAGAACATGCTAATGTTTATATTAAAAGATATATCACCTCTGACAGTGGAAATAAGAGATAGCCAGAGGCCACCTTATTCTCCATGGTTTTGTCTTTCGATCACCTTCTGCATGTTAGATCTGGGCAATCACTAAGTCATCAGAGGAGGTCCTGCTGCTGAAGGCAGGACTTACACTTTTTTTTCCTTGTAGCTTTTCTGAAGTGGATCTTCTTGGCAGGGATTCCAACTCTTGATATATGGAAGGCACCTGTGAAGTTTTTTAGTAATCTACTGAGCCAGGCCCTCCCTGAATGAATGCAGCAAATGAATTTTCTCCTTGAGTCTCTTGCAGAGGCAGTTGAGATTAAACCACAAATCTGAGTTGCTGAGTTGTCATCAACGGGAGTGAATTAGAGTCAAGGCTGAAGAACAAGATTCAAAACCATAGCTCATCTAGAAATTCAGAGGAACATCAAATGTCACAGCTGAAGGAAAGAACCATTTAAGAAGGTGCTGCTGCCCTTTTTAAGCAGTTGGAGCCAGACCAGAGCTGAAATGATTTTTCTAAAAAGGCTGCAATCCCACCACTGAACACAGGAGGCAGAATATCATAAGACATTGTGTGAATCGTGTTAATAATTTAGCTACCAGCTCCTGAGTCCAACTGGTAAGACTTAAGACTGAAGTATTTTCTAGAAACATCAGAACCGCAGTACAAATGACTTATTTATTAGTATTTACAGCTGAGAAAAAAATCATTCAACTTATTTTAATTTACCCGATTTCAATTTATTAAACCCAACTTAATATTCTTCACAGCATTCACACAATGGGGCCAAGTCTAGAGAACAGATCCATATATTCATGGGTTAAGAACAAAGGGGTTTCTTTGCTCTGATGTACCCTGAACATAAGGGTAAGGTGGGAGTGAAAAGAAACGTAAGACTAGCCTGTGCCACATTGCTTTCCCATTTTTATCTAAATCACATGGAGACTAAGAACAGCACAGACTTCAAATGATGTTTTTATCATGAGCAATAGATCAGCCGTAGCCCTACAGAACAAATCAAGGAAGTTGAAGGGAATGTGGAAAGGGTATTGTATCTTTCACCTGCAGTCATATATGGTCAACTGGCTCTGCAGGCTTTTGAAATAGTGCAGAAATCTACAAGGAGAAAAACAAGGAACTGGGATGTCTGCTTCATGAGTGAGACTGTTGCTAAGTGCAGATGAAAGCTGAGAATGATCCTTAACTCAAATTTGCCTTCCTAAAATGAAAGCCCATTGCAATTTGTCTCAGTAAATGCATGGCATGGTTGAGAATTTTTCAAAATTATTCTCCTAAACATTGAAAGATTGGGAACATTCATTCCTGCCCATGCACAATATATTCTCAACTGTATTCCATCCCATGCCTCTGTTTTTCTTTAGCTAAATCTAACCCATTAATACTAAAAGTAAGAAAATGTTAAGCATCTTGAAACAGATTTACTTCAGAATTTCTTATGCTACTTGTTATAGTCAGACTATATCTTGAACACCTGAAACAACATTTTCAAAATGCTTCTTATTAATGTGAGGAAAGAGTTTAGCTTTCAAGTCTAGGAGTAAAACTGCATCTGAACTGTTTTACTTCAAATGGAAGGTAAGGGCTTGCACAATGCACACACACCAAAATAAAATTAAAGTACCTGACATATGAGAACTGTACTGTGTCAAAGAGAAAGTAAAATTAAACCCTCTCCACTGACCTCCACTGAAACATTCACCCTCGTGACCCTGCATCTGTGCTCGCCTTGTTCGATTTGGAGATCAGGGAGAACTACATTTTTAGAAATAAAAATATTTTTTAGAAATGTATAAAGCTCCTACAGGGGACTTGTAGGTGAACTGCTCACAATGAATTGAAACTGCTGAGGGAATGGTAATTCAATATGTCCAAGATTACTTCCAGAGAGAAACAATCCTAGCAGAATAAAGTAGCTCTGCAGCTACTAGCTCCATTAGCAATTATCTATGAGCAGCCTCCTCACTGAGACATCTCCCAGTAATAAACCACTTGGCTACCAAGCCTAGGGTCTTCTGGCAACTTCAGGGTGGTTACCTGGAAGAAAGTCCCAGCCATTCCTTGAAGCCTATTTCTGAATGGTTTACAGAGGCCAGTGCAAAGCATGTCCAACTAAAGCAAGAGCAGCTGTAGTTTCCTTTTCTCATTTTCTCTGCCGTTCTTTTATTCCCTGGCCAAAGGAGCCAGAGAAATTCATCAGCTCTGTGTTTTTAGGCATATTTATACAACCTGAAATTTCAAAAGGGGAGAGGATGCAGAATGCTCTTGCACACCAAAATTGGCACCAGGAGACAAATTCAGAAAAAGGAGACTGGATCAGAACAAGGCCTGGATGAAACTAGAATTTCATTTTAACTAAATTAAAATGAAATGAATTACAGTTAACATGGATGTTCTCAAATACAGCCGTATTTTCTCCCTTCTTTTACAGTGGAAATTAGACATGAAAAGCACATTTTAGAGTGGCTTTGAGGTTGAGCTCTAGGATTTGTTTTTTGGTGATCTAAAATAAACATGTTCCCCTGATTTAGCTTCACCACCTTGAAATCCCTCTGGATATTACTCACATCCTTGGATATTTGGTGTCCCTGAAATATGGCATCTTTGACAGAGGTGCAAGTGCTGGATTGGTATGTTTCTGAATACACTCCTCCCACCCCCATGCCCTTGAAATGTCACTAGTATTAGGAGAGCTAATGTTACTGCAATTGGCAATGTCTTCAGCATCAGGAAGATATCTCTCTTTAGGAATAAGCAGAGTGGCTGCCATACAGGCGAGCAGAGCTGCATGAAGTGGGGAGGGGGCTGCCTGGAATGGGAGCGCTCACCCCATGTGCAGAGCAAAGGAGAACAAGAAGTACAGGATCAGATTACCAAACCCATCTAAGATTCAGGGGATGGGTTATACATATTGCATTGGCTTAAAAATGAAACCTGGTGAAGTATTACAGTAATTTAAACATATAAGTGAGAGGATTTAAAATTTAAACCTGTTTAAATATTGAAGCAATCCTGGAATGAGGAGGAAGGGTCTGAGAAATAGAATTCAATAGAAAAAAACTCTGTTCTGGGCGAGTTGTTCCTTTCCCCCATACAGCTATAAGAGCATCCTGTAAAGCAGGACAGTTGCCATTTAAAAACAGAGGAAAATATATAAAAGTCAGCAAGATGACTTAAAGGTGCCAAAGTAGAATGTATTGTCAGATAACATAGGAAAAATCACTGAAGACCATCCTTTTTCATTAGCCCTTTGGAGGATAGAGTGCATTAGATTGGTGATGTCTAATATATATCTTCACCAGCATTCTGTCACAGTTATCACAGTTATGTGATTTGTTATGTATTTTTATAATATTATTTAACATCTTCTTATGATGCATTTTATATTCTCTTAATCAGGGAGCATGTACATACTCTCAAATAAATAAAACATAATTTAAAGGCCAAATGTCTGGTAGAAAGCCAGTGAAACAGGAACTAGCCTGATCTTCCTTGGAAGGGAATTCCAAAAATCCAGAAGAGACTACTGAAAAGACTTCTTACAAATTCTCACCCACCATAGCTTCAGTAAGCACTGAAGTACTGAAATAATTTCTAACCAAGTGATTAAAATCCAGAATCTTGTACTGTATGAAGAAGATAATGTTTCAGATACCCTGTTTGCAAAATTTGTGGATGTTTCTGGATTGTTATCAGCACTTTTCATTTCCTTAAGAAATATACTGTGGAAAGGTTCTCTTAAGACCAGAATCTGCCGGGCATGTTCTCCTCTTATTGCAATTGCACAGTATTCTGTTGGGAAGAAAATGTGTCTTGACACTTCAGAATGGAGCAGGGGCAGGCAGCAGTGGTAAGCATGGAATGGCATCTGCAGTGATCAGGAGGAAATAGAGACAGTGCTTCCCAGTTGTAATCTCTTGCATTCCATACTACCTTGTCAGAGGGATTTCATGGTCCATGGCATCCAAAGCTGCTGAGAGGTCCAGCAGGACCATGACAGTCCCACCCAGACAGGCATGAAGGATATGTTATGGACCCCGTCAGTTAGAGACTTCCAATTGGCAGAATCTAGGAAGAGAACCATCTCTGCCATTACTCCTTCCCTATGGAATATCTTACCTTCCAAGAGGAGGTTTTTGTCTTTCGGAAGAGTGTAAAGACTGGGCTCTGTCAACAGGCATGAGATCCAAGAATGGTATACAACTCTGGGTGTGGCCGCTGCTGGGAAGCACTGTCTCTATTTCTTCCTGATCACTGCAAATGCCATTCCATGCTTACCACTGCTGCCTGCCCCTGCTCCATTCTGAAGTGTCAAGACTCTCTGACTTTTTAATTTAGGCAGTGAGATGGGTGGTATATAAATTTGATAAATAAATAAAATGAAATGGGAGGCCACTCCCACTTCTCCAGTTCCTGGCACAGATCAAGCTCACTGAAGCACCTTCTATCTTTTAAAAAGGTCTGGAATCAGATTCAAATAAGAGAATCCAGAAAAACTGCTTCAGGTGGAATTTTCTCAGACTGAAAAAATACAACCTGCTCTAACATTTTTCTCAAGAATGAAATGAAAAGAATGAACCTACTTTCCTGCAACTGACTCTTAGAATATACATGCGTACTCAGTTAGTTCAAGACCCTGCAACCAACCAAAAAGTAATTATAAGGATAGATCAGGTTCTCCATATATCAACAGAATCCGTTGCCATAATTCTTGTGTTTTATAGCACTGTTCTGGTGTGCTGTGAATGCAAAGCACATTAGGGTTTTAGGTTAATACTTAATTCTATTAAAAATAATGGACTATATTTGACTAACAACACAAATACTAATAATATCTTAATGATATTTATAGTGGCACAGGTTTTCATGGACTACAGCTGGCATTTTCAAATTCTTGGAATTATCTCAGTGTAGTTAAATAACGGGACAAAGAACCTCCTTAAAACATCAGAGTTGGCAGTGGATGACTATGCTAATCTGCTGAGGAAAAACAACTAACTGGCATGCAGAAGGCTTACAAATATATAACAGTCTTCCAAACAGCAAATGTTTCATGAACTGTAGTTCACATCATCAGGTGGATCAAATATTTTTTCCTAAATTCTGTGGAACTCATAATAGTAGAAACTGTGCCTGAAAAATGAATTCACAATAGCCTACAAAATTAGTACTATTCCTCTGGTTATGATGTTCAAGCTTTCAAATTCCAAGGTCTCTATTAAGCCCAACTGAGTGAAAAATTGCTGATATGTTCACATGTTTTGCATTGGAACGTGCCTGGTTCAGCTGAGGTCTTTCTCCAAAATATCTCATAATATTGGGTGGTGATCTTGCTAAGTAAAGGTCTGTAGCTTGCACGTTACATTTTCATGTTTTTGGTGAAGAACATGTATTGTAGCTCTCAGTTAGCTGCCTAACCAGAGTGGATAATATGTGTCCCCCCAAACATTGTGGGATTACAACTCCCCAAATCCTTCCCTAGAAGTCATGGGGGGGACAGGACGACATACATTGTCCACTTCCAATTTAAACTGAAATAATCCCTGTCAAGAAGGCTTGATAAATGGGTAGACAGATGGGTGGGATATTCTTAAAAGAGAAGGTGCATGATAACAATTCTTGATTCCAGGGACACAAAGACAATGAGGAGTGGAGTGTTAGTCAAAGAAATATGGGATGATATATAAACAGAGCCCTCTAATCCAGTTGACTGGAAATCTCTTTTCCCTTAATTGATTTAGAAGCTAGGGCAGTAATGGAGAGGGAGGGAGGGGGTCCTCAGCTGCTCTTCCTTGCCTCTCAGAATCACATTAAGTGGGAAACAATGGCAGGCCTGACAGCTCCCTGTCTGTAGGGGCACTTCGAGTTAATCTGCTATTGAGACTAATACAATTATGTAGGATTATAGGATTGCCATCAGATACACAGATTAAAAAAAAAATTCCCAAAGAAAGGCCAGGGTGAAATAGTCATTTCCAAAGCAGACAGTATGTAGAAATTTCCCATCCATCCTTTAAGTTCTTTGGTTTTGGGAAAACATTTCTCTTTAAGAGAATGTGGGATGCATATTTAAGAACAGAAGACAAAAACAAAAGAAAGGCTGGCTTCGATGCATCTGTTGCAACAAAACCCAACTCCAGAGGAGCTGTATTTTTACAGTCATATTGAATCAACACTTATTTCAAATTTTCTCTTTGGAAAATTCTGGAAAAATCTGTAGGGTTACATTTCACATTGCAATAGTTAAATATGGCACACTGAGATATTTTTCAGGTCTCTTGGTAAGACTTTCTGTTCCCCCCCACCCCACCTTGGCAGAATGAGAAAAATCACACAGAACTCATTTTAATTTTTTTTGTTTCATTTGGTATACACACCTTTAGATTTGTTATTGCTCTTATTACATTTTATTGGAAAATATTAGATTTTTCAACAGAATACTTTCCTTCCTTTTTCAGTTATAGAAATATTAATATAAATCTAATGTCCTATAGTTTCTTCGTTCCTTCTTTCTTTCCTTTCTTCCCTTCAGGTCAATGTCATATGCTAAGATCAGTACTCAATATTGTATAATCAACAGCTGGTAATTCTAATTTTTAAGTAAATAACACATTGGAAAAACCCCATGAATTTTGCAGAATGTATTAATCAAGAGCTTTGCAATGCATGCTGGATCTTTTGCTTACTGGCACCTTTCCCATCTTCCTATCCCTCTCCTTTCTGAGGGGGTGGGGTAATTTCCATGGTTTCCAAACTGCCATCATTTCAAACACTGTGGAAATTTTCTACAGCCCTAATCTTAGCTTTACAATTAAAAAAAAATCATTGAACTTTTAAAAGGAAATGGGAACTTTTGTGCGGGAGCTAAGACACTGTAATGAGGTTCCTGAAACACTAGCCCATCTACAATAACTGGGCATATAAACAACGCACTGGAAAGGCCACATGACCTGCTATTAAAATAAATATACGTCTCTGATACTCTCTGACAATACCTACTTAGGACATCATATTATTGGAAGAATACTAATCTTTGCTATTGGACATACCTCAAGTATGTATATCTATCATACATTATTTAACTTATCATTTGTAAGTATGATTAATAGTTGGATGTTGGAAGGGAAACAGATTTGTTGTATGTTTGCTCTGCATACTTATATGCCAAAGATTTAAATAGATACCAAAGGACTCTAAAACATAAAGCTGATGGAATTAAAAAAATGTAGTTGAAAAAGTAAATGAGGATGCCAAATTGATTTTTTCTAATATGAATCTTGGGCTGGCAGATGAGCAAGTTTATGATTCATAACCAAGCAATGTAACTATTACATTGCTATTACTTTCAGATGGGATAGGAAAGCATGTCTACAGATTTTAATTGAAGCAGCAATGCATGCAAGGGTAGAATCAAAGAAAGGAAAAATACAGAAATAAAAAATGATTTAACTAGGCATTTTTATGAGCAGAATGTTCATAATTCTGCACACTCTATGCTTCACTAGGGATTGATCATTGGACTAACATAATTGTGTGTGGGAGGGCATGTGGGTATAGATTTCAAGAAAAGTTTTTTTCCTCACATTTATCCAAATATAGAGAATGACAAAGACTGGACATGGACATCTATCTTCCTGGCTATCGGTCTATTCAAATGTGGGAAACTGGTTATTCTCAAAATATTGTTTTCTATAACTTCAGCCAGCCAGTGAGGTCATCAAACTTGTAGTCCAGAACCAACTGGGGATCTAAAAATGGCCAAATCCCTAAATAATTATCTGTAAACAGTTATTTCAGTATGAGAAGAAGCCGGCAGTAGGCCTGTTCAATCTATGTGTACTTCTTAGAGATGGGAAGGCCTGCAAAAAAATTGGAAAAATTGAGGGGAAAAACCAGGTTTTTTTTTCTTGTTTTTTCCAAATGGCTTCTTCCCCCAGTTTTTTCCAGGCATTTCCATCTCTACTTCTGACTAAAGACAGTGGGAGTGATGGCTCATGTGATCTCACTTTTTTCTGATTTTGAAGGAAATGGACAATAAAGTAAAGCTTTGTTTAAAAATTCAAAAATAGGTGTTTAAAAATGTGAGGCATATCCTATTAGTCATTAAATGAAAATGTTTTTTTATTAACGCATGCAATCATTTTGACTAACTACAAAGATATGTTCTAAAAAGTTATACTTAGGAAACTGCCAAGACAAGGAGTACACATTATTTCAGAGCTGAATCAACTATTACGGACATTCATACTGTGAAAACCACATAATCCACATTGACAAACAGATATTCAATTCCATAATAGAATCGAAAACTAGAGACAAATATAACCCTTTAGGAGAAAACTGGAATTGACAGCACCATCACTGCCCACAATATTGTAATGAGATTTTCTAAGTGTTAGAAGGTGAAAGGATTGGACAGAAAGTTTTTAAATTTATGGTTGTGAAAAAAAAGCTGCTAGAACAGATCAAACAAGTTAGCCAAATTTAGAGTGATTCCGCAATATGGGCTTAGCGTCTTTTCTCCTGAGCTGCTTCTGGCCATTTCTTAAGCCAATTTCAGAAATTTCAGTCTGAATTGCTATTGGAGGAAATGTGCTGGTGCTCAATCTACAGCAGGGCTGTCAAACTCCCCCCGCCCGTGGGCCGGATGCATCACGCACTGACCATGTCCATGCCTGGTTTAGCAAAAGGAAAAAAAAGTTGTAGTATGTCATGTGACGCCGCCGTGACAATGCAGTTCAACACCCCTGGTCTAGAGTATAATCATTGCAAGATCTTATTGGCTGTTCCCCTGATACTTGCAAGAAATCTTGCTGTCTGGCTCCTGTGTGGATTGATATACCAGTATCTGCCTTTTTTAAAGGCATTGTTCTTTCATTAATTCCTATAACTTTCCTTTCCCAGATATCTGAACACATGGATGCTTTCACATCCAATTCTCATGCAGCCCCTTTCTTCTTTTCCCCTTATGGTACCATTAAGATCATGTATAAAGATCAAAACAACATGGAAACATCGTTGGTTTTTTTCATTCTGGATCCACTCAAACTTTGAGTGCATCATATAGGTCCACTCAAGCTATGCAGCAAGGAAGAACTGATAGTGAAACTGTAAAAAATGAAGTATCAATGTTCTGACACTGCAATTTAGCAAAGGAAGGGAGCTTCGCAATACTGTGGACATAGTATGTGTATGTGCAGAAAAAAAGAGAATATGCTTCACTCAGCCTAGACAATAACCAAAAAGTGCCCACTGGGAGATGTAAAAGTGGAACATGAGCTTCCAGGGTTGAGGATAGTTCACTGATTTAACAGGCCATTGTTCATTGTTGAATGAGTGGCAAGACTGTCGATTTAAAAACAGAAACAAAAAAACCTGATGGCCAAGACAGAACATGACAGTCCAGGACAAAAGGAATGCACAGGATGCAACCAGCTATTGGAAAAGAAGGGGTATGTCAGACATTGCAGCTTAAGTGGAGCTGGGGCTGCTGCCAAAAGAGAACAAAGCTCTGGAGACTATCTACTCTGAAGGCCTTAAAATGGCTTGGACTGGAAAACACCATTTTTCAATGGAAACTCTAAAATGGCACCAAATAATCCATGTCCAAGTAGAACATACCGATCTGCTTATACTCTGGTGGCATGAATGGGAGATAAAGAACAAAAAAATGGACAAAAAGATCAACCAAGGCAAAAAGTTTTAGGTAAGATCAGGGGTGTCAAACTCACAGCCCATGGGCCAGATGAGTCACGTGCTGGACCTGCCCCTACCCGATTTAGTGAAGGGGGAAAAAAATTCTGATACATCATGTGACGCTGCCATGACGACACCCGTGGGTAAAATCAAGTGATTGCATGAGAAGCTCTGTTCATCAGTATCTGGATTACATCTGGATGTAAACAGGATGTTATTTGACTCGCTGCACGATATGTTAGGAGAGCTGCATAGAAGAAATCTAAATTGAAGATGGTCCTGAACACTATATTATGTTCATCCTGTATCTGTGTAACAGTAACTGTATAAATACATTTTACATCACAAAGTATATAATGAGGGTTTTTTCCCCCCTAAGAAACTATCTTTCAAGCCCCACTGATAGTTAGTGAAAGGATGGCTAAAGGTACAAGTAAGCATTTTGCCCAAAAATTCATCTGGCAGGCCACAGGAGCACATGATCAAAAAAAAATAAATCCATCCTCCTTGAGAGTGAACCTCTTCATCAGAGAATGTTTCAGATCAGGACCCAATGATTTTAAAGGCTGAGGAGGAAAGGAAAGGAAGCACCAAATAGGATGAAAGCAAAACCAAAAGGACAAAGAGAAAGGAAAAGGTAGAAGAAATTGCTACCAGCGTTCTCTATTTATGCCTGAAAATTTTCCCCTACCTTCCCCTCAAACAGGCATGCCAGGTGGGAAGCAATGGTGCTGCCTATGGTAATGAGAAAGGACTCCTAAATCTCCTCTGTTGAGGCTGACGTTCCTGACTTCCCTGTTGGACAACTTATCCCAGGTTAATTATCTCTGGTGAGCATTAATTATTCAGGAGCCTGAAGCTTCAAAGGAGATGATTTGTTTTAAAGCTGTATCTCTGAGAGCTCTCTAGGTGTGCCCAACATTTGCCTTCTGACCCTTTCAATTGCTTGTCTGTTCCCACCTTTCCTCCTAAAGCAGCTATCACCTCATTCACTTCTAATGATAATATAGCTCTCATGTCACATGCTAAATCTTACATATGCCCCACCTGGGCCTCCAATTGAAGAGAAGGTGAAAATCATTTTTCTGAGCTGTCCTTGTCCCTTAGAATTAGTATCTCTCTTGGAAGAGAAGGAGGCAGTTAAGGATCCCAGTAGAATAGAGAATATTGCATACCTGAAGGTATTGAAAATGTCACCTCTGGCTCACATTTTAATGTTAAATAACTGTCTAACACATGTGGTTGTTAGCTGAAATGTCAGATCTGTGCCTTTTCTGTAATTTTGACATCTGCTGTTCCATACTGCAGAGATTAATTAGGTTTCTACAGTGGTAGGAAATGCAACTTGAGGTCCTAATTCTCAGATTGTTACGATGAACGTGTGATATTGAAGTCAGTGGGGATACTCCAACAAGCAGACCAATGTTTCAGCTTTTTTCAACACAATTTCTTGCAGTTCAGCAGGAATGTTCCTTTGGAGTCAGATGCCCCTTGCATTAAAATCTGGGAACAGGCTTCAATATCACAACAGATAGAGAAGCACCCTTAGGCTGCAACAGATGAGGAGTACTGCCTTACCAGGATGCAATATGGGTGTAGATCAAAGGCATCTGTGGAGCACCAGATCAGGTGTGGCAGAAAAGGCAACAATCACTGTGTCCTATGCAATATTCTCTATTTTTACTAGGATCCTTAACTGCCTCCTTCTCTTCTAAGAGAGATACTAATTCCAAGGGACAAGGACAGCTCAGAAAAATGCTTTTCACCTTCTCTTCAATTGGAGGCCCAGGTGGGGCATATGTAAGATGTAAGAATTGCCACATGTAGCCTGAAGACATTGTTTTATTTATATCTTGTTTTTCTGAACATCTTAGCACAAAAGACTATTTAAGCCTTGGCACATGACTCCATATAAATGTTTCATTTGGATCCATTTCAGTGCTTGTTGTTAAGAGAATATATAGCTCTCCAGATTTTATGTGAGGTAAAAATAGCAATTACTTTTATCTGTTCATTTAAAGTAGCTTATGAAATGAAGGCTGCAGATTTTTTGAATGGCTTGGATCCCAGTTTTGCTACTGCATCTTCTAAAACCTGGATAATTAACTCAAAATGTGAACACTTGCTTTCCCCTGCAAAATTTAGTCTGAGAAGTTCATATTTGGGAGAAAGCCCTGCAGAATTCTATAGAGTAGAACTATTCTATGGCATAGAATTATAGAGCTATATTCTTTTGTACTGTTATGATCTTTTTTATGGAATCTCACAAAGCCAAGGGCATTTTTGGATTTTCTTCTCTGAAATGAAAAAAACATGCTTCAACTTGGAAGGGGAAAATCTTAGATCTTCTCTGTGAAAATATGCATGACTGTTTCCTTCTCAGCACTGTAGGTATGACACCTGGGAACGTGAGAGTGGAGGGGAAGAGCAGAGGGTATGAAATGAGCAGATCAAAGAAAGTTGAATTTATGGAAACCCAAACTCTCCTGCTCTTTAAATTTTCCCTCCAACAGGGAAAGTGGAATTTGCAATGGGAAAGAAATCATTCATACCCCAGGAAAAGGGTGAAGGGAGAGGGAAGCAACCTTTGAAACCAAGACCCAGAGGTTGCTCTTTGAACTAAGAGTAGAGAATGAGTAATGTTCTATTTTTTTTTACAGTTTGTGCTTCAGTAAAATTATTCTCTAAAAAGAAGAGTCATAAGACAATGAGATGAAAAATATGTAAAGTCCGGATTGAGTTTCACCATAAAGGAACAACTTCAGTCAGTAGGGAGACAAGGCAGTCCCTTGCAGGATCCTTACAAACAAGCTGAACATTTTCAGAACAGATTTGGACCACTATGGAAAGGATAGGATGTTGATTTTTTTTCCTGATATATTTAATTCTCCATTTACAAACAGTGTTCTGTAGCATTGTCAGTAGTCATGCGACTTCAGTGCCACAGTCAGGCAGCTACAATGGCTTTGGCTTGCATTATGGTTCCTGCTCAGTGGTGTAATTCTGTGAAGTCTGCAACCGGTCCGGTGAGCGCGTGCTTTGCAGCATTACAAAACCGCCCATTTTAAGCTTCAAAACTTATCTTCTATGTCAGCGCTGGTGAGTAAAACAGCTGAGGTGCGGTAATCCTAATCCTAACACAGGGAAATATAGGACAGAAAAGGGTGGGTGGGCGGGGCCAACTGCTCACCAGAATGACCGGTTCGCTAGAACCAGTCTGAACTGGCTGAATATTACCTCTGTTCCTGCTGATTATAATGCAATATGTGGGAGATGAGATTGGCCTTGAAAAAAATTATTCAGAAATTTTAACTAACCCCAAATATGCTGTCCGTATTATAATCAAGACTGGCAGTTGAAAATGTTGCTCATTACTCATGAAGGGATTCTATGAACTTTTGATGTTTCTTAGCAAAGACTGGAGGAACTTTAGCTTCTGTAGGAAAGTTCCTCCTTGTTTGAGGATCAGAGTTTGAAGCTGGAGTGACATGGCGGCCATTGGCAAGGAAAACTGAGGTGCTGGCAGCACTTAAGGATCCATTCGGAGCCAAGCAAAATAGAAATGATTAATTTCTATATTTAGGTAATTCATCCACTTCTTTAATCAAATCTTTATTACAGTCATAGACCAGCATAAGGAAAATGGGATACAAACAATAATTTTTAAAAAGTTAAAAGGTATAAAAACACAAGTTACACAAGGTTTTAAAATCATTAAAAATACCTTTTAAAAAGCTAAAAGCACCTCAACTGTCAAATTTCAGTTCATAGTCTCCATTGGGTTTCCTGTTGTTAGAAGAGTGAAGGACTATGCCCACCTGGGCATTTGAAACAAGAGACCTGCTTAACCTCCTGGCCATGTACCTCTTCTGTTTTTTAACAAATGTCATGATTTTGGTTTTCTAGTAACTTGAGTAACTATAGTTAGTCTTTCTTGCAGTGCTATTAGGTATTCTTGAAAGTATTGCTGTATTGTCTGTTTACAGTAAAACAGAGATGTGTTTTCCAGCAGATTTTTTGGGGGTAAAACTTCATGTTAAGGAGATGGCCCACTGTGGAGTTCATATAAAATAGAAATGGAACCAATATGCATTCTTGCTTGATGCCTTTCTCAGTTCTGATGGCACTAGTGAGGTGGTCCTAAGGATTACATCATACTTTGAATGACGGCTCTTCATGAAGCATATGTATTAAATGAAGTAGACATCAATCAATCCAGGATTTCCAACAATTTAACTTGGGATATAGAATTAGGCACTGCTTTAAAAGCTATGACACAGGCATATGGTTAGTCCTCAGTTAAAGACTAAAATAATGACAGATCTCCAAGAGCTACTTACAGCCAGGTTCTGGAGTTCTGATGGCAGTACACAACCCCTTATTTTGGGTGCTCGGCAACCAGCTCTGTAGCAGCATTCCATGATCATGTGACCGTAACTTGCAGGTTTTGCTGGTTTATGGCCTTTGAGGCTGTTTTCCAGAAAAAAATATGGCCATAGTAATGAATAGATTTGCCTAACATCCATAGTGTTTGCTTAATGACTGCTGCAAAAGCTGTAAAATTGGATTGGTCACTTACAACCATCATGATGTATGATGGAAATTCTGGGATCCTTTATGGTCATAAGTCAAGGACTACCTGTATAAAGAGGTTGTGTTATGGGAAGAATATACCATGTCTTTTTGATTTGCTGCAGCAGTGCCTCTATTGTATCTTTTTTCCTATTTTCCCATTATCTATTGTTGCTTTTACTACTATTATTTAGTTATTTTATGGTTTGCAAATCAAGTTTGCCAATTAGCTTGGCCTTCTAAAAGTTACAAACATACCTCATTTAGAGTCTACCAGGTTGAAGTAGGCAGTGACAAATCATACAACTTTGAGGTAAGCAGCTTGGACATTTCCCAAGGAAAATGGGACAGACATATTTAGACCAGATAAAAAGCAAGCAAGCTGAAATCCAGGTTCCCCTGTGCATCCATTAAATCATTTCTGACAGTATTTCAGTGAGTTAGCTGCTGTTAGCAGGAGCCAGCAAGGGCAGAAACCCCTTTCCCTGCACAGGATGATGCAGCTTGGCTGGGAAGTTCCCTGGGGGGGGGCACATGGGGTCAAGAGTCATCCCTTCCACCCATTGCTCTAATCAGGTTTATAGCTCTTTGGGGCTGTTCATTTTTTAAAAAGGGGTCAGGAGATTGTTTGCAGATCCCCAGTGTCATAACCAATTTGAATGCTGGCCAGTTTGAATCTACTAGGGACCTCAATTAAGGTGAGCAGATGCAAAGATGAACTAAGCCCCCTGTCCCTTTAATACCCATATAGCTATCAGAATTTAGCAAGCACAGCTTTCCTCACCCTGCTATGATTAGATTTATCCCTTCTGACTTAATTTAGGAGTAGATGGGAAATGTACTGTGCTCAATTTACAACCTTTATTTTAATTTTCTCATCTGATTAAGAGTTCTGAAAAGTACTCATTATTCCTAGGAGTCAAATTCAACTGAATACTGCTCAGGCTTCCAATCAAGACTGAAAGCAGTCTACATACAGGAAAGTGTCAAGCCAGAAAACTAGCACAGGATTCACTACTGGAACACTGAGGATCCAGCAAAGCAAACAGGGCTTCACTTCCACTCTTCTGGGTATTCCGAAGAGAAGCTTTCGCTAACATCTCCATAAGAAGAAAAGCGGCATCTGCTTAGAGCCTGCTTTGTTTGCTGGGTGACACGTCACCTGTTTCAGCCGGCTTTCTGTTTCCATGGGGACTAAATAGATGCCTACAAGCAGAACCTCCAAGGAAGATCATTCTGTACTCTGGTTCTCCAGGGCAAAAGCTGCATATGCTCTACTCTGACCTCAGTAGTAATAAATGTTGTCATGTGATTGAAAACAGTCAGTGACTGCCTGATCTAATCTAATCTAATCTAATCTCCTTTTTAAAAACATCCAAGTTGGCTGCAATGACTGCATGTGGCAGTAGCAAGTTACACAGTGTAATTATGAGTTATATGAAAAAGATACTTCCTTTTGTTCTAAACCTTTTCCCACTCTGTAAAAGGAGTTACTCACTTATACATAATTGAGTGTGTGTGTAGTATGAATGCTGTTTACACTAAGCTATAAATAAAATTCAATATAGTTGAATATACCTGTCCTACGTCCCTCTCCTTGGTTTCCAAGATTGCTTCCCCCTCCCTTCACCCCTTTTCTGGGCTATGAGTGTACATATGTACATGATGTAGAATCTTGTGCTCGAACAAAGTGCTCCAGCCTCTTAACAGTTCTGATTTTTCTTTTCAGTCTCTGGGAATGTTTGAAGTATGTTGATCAGAACTACACATAGTATTCCAAATGTGGTTGCAATATAGATTTATATAATGAATTTATAATATTGACAGTTCTCTATCTTTTCCCACAATTGTATATTATAGTCATATATATAACTATTATGTATTCTTAGTTTATTTTTTTTATTTTATTTTTTTCTGCCCATTCAAGTTTTTTCTTTCAGAGTTTTTATCTGTTGAACTGTAGTGTTTAATAACATCTTTTTAACATTATACTTAAATAAAAACTAATACAAATTACAAACAAATGTAGAAAGTAGAAAATGCAGAAAAAAAGAGAAAGTAAAAAAATAATGACATAACAAAGAAAAAGAAAAGAAATATATAAAGGAGTTACTCCTTCCCCTAATCACAAGTACAAATAATTTTAACAACTTGTTATCTTTTCTTAAAATACAACAAACAACCTCTTCATGCCAACCTCTTATCTGTAAGCAATCCTTAAAGCCTTCAGTCCTGGCCAGTGAAATCCAATTAAGAGTTACCAGAAATAACCACATATCTATTTTAATCTTGATCAAATAAACTCAATTTATAATTCTTCCTTTTACCTTTTAATTTTTATCTTTAATCCCTTCAATGATGTCCTAGAACTTGTTTTCTTTTCATTTTTCCTTTGTCCCTTCTCAGAAAATTCTTCGGAGCTTTAATAGAACTCTCTTGTAATCAAATGTAAGACAGTTATCCAAGTCACTCTTTTGGTTTGCCGTTTGTATATCCTTTTTTTTTTTAATTAAGACATCAACCAGCTTCATTTGAAAATCCAGTATAACATATTTCTTATAATTTATCATTCCTGTAATTTATTATTTTAAATCTATTTTCAGATCAGTCTCAGTCTTGTCTGATAAAGCTTGTTCTTTCTGATAACACCTTTTAAACACAATCTATATATAATGTTTTTTTATTTATTTAGCATATGGTGAGACTACAATGCTAATGCAAAGTAGTAGTTTGGCTGCCAATTTACTAGCTCTGTTGTAGGACATGTTTGGGTGCTTCTCAAGGTGCACCATAGGAGGGCAAGCTAGCTTTGCACTAGAAACACAACCAGTTGTTCCTGCATTGTCAATAGACCAGGCCATGATCTATTTGCAACCGGGCCATGTGAGCAGTGGGCTGTTGCACATGCATGCAGCCCGACTCACATGAATAGTGGGTGACGGTACTCGCAGCCCCACTCACACAAGCTGTGGATGCCGGTGCTTGCAGCTCCACTCAAATAAGCAGCGGCGCACACACCTGCCACTCTCACAAATGAAGCTGTGTGCATCCACACATGCACCTGCCCCTTGCACAAAACCATCCCCTCCTCACCCCCCCCCCTGCATGGGCCGCCAACCTAGAAAGGTTGAGTAACATTGATCTAAAGCCCTCTCCCTCCCCAGAGCCACCTTGCAAACGGGCATCACAGCCAGGAAGGTTCTGAGCCAGCAGGAATCTGACCTCCTGCATGGGTCCAT
The DNA here is from genome assembly GCA_032468155.1 of Oxyrhabdium leporinum. NCBI lineage: Eukaryota > Metazoa > Chordata > Lepidosauria > Squamata > Cyclocoridae > Oxyrhabdium > Oxyrhabdium leporinum. The sequence goes on from JANHFL010000784.1 coordinate 225,567, forward strand.
TTATAACTTTCCAAAATTAACATTCTAATCACACTTTTACTGTATCTAAAATAAGGCCTCCCACCCACCCCTTAAACTTAGCAGCTTAGCAGCTGTGAATTTAGTGGGAATCCCTCAACTTGAAGATGAGCCAGTTCCTGCAATTTGCTCACAAGGAGCAGTCATCTGGAATACAAGTAGACAATCTCATAATCTCTCCTTTATCAGGAGATATTGGGCAGAAATTGTCATCTGGCTACTGATCTCTCCATAATGCCATTCCCACTTCCTTGAAGATGTCTAGTTTGCCATGAATCCTCTCTGAAAATCTCTTTTTTCCAATGGCCCTAAACATGGAATATGTCTTTTCATAGCAATCATGCACTAACTCAGTTTTAGGAAAGAGAAAATTGCTGCTCTCTGTCTGCCATCTGAGTTTCAGTTATAAAAATGAGATTACTAAGTTTCAGGGCTATTTTTAAAAAAAAACAAAACCCTCAAACATGCTAAATAGCTGCAGGAACCGTTTGTAGAATTATTCCAGAATGGCTGCTGTTGGAAAGTCATTAATATATTTTCTTCACCAAATTTTAGTTGCTAAATAACTGTAATTCAAACTAATATTTCATGGGTGTAATGGAATGTGTGTATGACCTTGGGGGATCAAGGAAAGAGATGCTACCTATGAAACAATCAAAGGAGAGATGAAGAAGCCCCCAAAGGCTTAACAGTCTGAAGAAGAAACTTCAGGAGACGTGCCCTAATTGATCAGTTAGAAGGGTTCCCTGAGGATCAGAGACCATTCTTGAAATTCCTCTCTTTGGAAGAGAGTAGGAGGCTTGCAAGATTAATGTCTGCCCCTCTTAGTAAACAGACAGGAAACACAACTAGATGAGCCAAATCTATTTTATTGTAAGTCTACATTAACAGATTCTTGAAAGTTACAAGCTTTCCGACACCACTTTTAACCATCTGATTGGTTGCATCTTGAATCTGATTGGACAAAGAATCAATTGCCTCAGAAAGTTCATCAATGATTTTGAACATAGCACTGTCAATGTAAGACTAGCATGGGAGAGCATCTGACTTGAATATCCTTTTTTTCCTTCTAATTATCTAATAAAAAAAGAACATACCATACCAGCTAAGTCAAAATTCTTCAAATAGTAGACAAGATTCTGCACAATAATCTGTTGAGTCAATTATAAATAAAGCAAAAGTTGGGGTGAAAGGAAAATAGAGGCTGATATTGAAGATATGGAATTGGCATTAGTAACTGATTAAATTCACATAAATGCTCTAAACCATTTTAGCTATGGTTTGTTGGTTTTAAGAAAAAAGGGCTAAGTTCATACATATTGAACCATAGGCCATAGTTTGCAAAGCACAGTGACTGCTGTGACACATCACATTAAACTCATGTGATGTATTAGTTTTTGCTTGCTATGATGCATGAGCTCAGCTAACTGTGGTTTATTCAATAAATCAAAATTAAGTAAATCACTGTGCAAAGCAACATTTATAGGTTATTATGACATAGGAACCAAGCCCCAGTCTTGGGAGAAGGCTTGAGTTGTTTATATTAGTCTTGTGGCCACATATTCTGAGGTTGTATTTAAAATGGTGGGATGAAGAAATAGCTTCGGTTTCTTTCCCTTTTGGAATCAAAACAATTCAGTGTCACTTTTAAGCTGCCCCCTGTTTGATGAAATGAAGAACTCAGAGCTTTGATGTATACATAGGAAAAAGGTTTGTGGCCCCATAGAAAGAGTTATATCATATGCCAGACCCAAGTGACGTGGTTTGCTTTCTATGTCAGGAACTCTCACCGTGCTTAAATATCATAAATCTGAGGGCGAGCAGAAGAGATTAATGGTCAGTTCTGCCAATATGCTACTGTTAGACTTCTATGCACAGGAAAGTGCTTACAGGAGCAATAGAATAAAATCACAAAATATTGCTTCTTTTCTTCTGGCCCTTATCTTTCACTATTGTTCAGACTTCTACAAGCCAAATCTTATAGCCCTATAAACTGCCCCTTTCCCACAGAATATATCCATTTTAAAAATAAGTTGTCGTGTATTTAAAATAACACTGGCATTTCTAGGAATATGGATTTTTTATTAGTTTCGAGACTTCTCAATGGGAAATTGGATTGGATCCTCATAGCTGTCTTTTAGCATTCTTTAACTAATTTTTCCATTTAAACATTTTTTTAAAAATGATGGTGCTGGGCAACTTTATACTGACGTGATGAAGTTTAGCCAGTATTTCCTGTGTACATACTGATGTATAATTTATGAATTCAATAATATTAAAGTCACTGCTGCTGATTAATATTCCTTGCTGATTTTAATATATCATTTTCCAATATGGTACCCTCCGATGATGTATCTGTGGGGTTCTAAGATTATGTGTCTGCAACTTCCATCATAGCCAGCCAGCATAGTCCAAGAGTCTGAAGATGGCAGATGTTTTAGTCAAACACATCTGAAGAATACAAGAATGGAGATGGATGGATGTGTTGGCTGCTGCTTGTCCTTCCAGAAAAGTAATTGTAGCTAGTGCAGAACAGCATGTAATAATATACAAGGCACAGTTACTAACCATATTGTCCACTTATGTACACATACAGAGGAGAGGATGGTGGAGAGAGACAGAGAAGCAGACAGTTTCACAGTGTCGCAATCCACTACGTGAACACATGGAAGGACTATTGAACAGATAGGATGGGCTGTAGCTTCAAATGGCTTATGTAAAGGCTGGTAGTGAACAAACTCTTGCTAGGAGAGAATAACTGGCAAGTAGGAAATGTTTAAATATCTCCATGACTGCTCATTCTTCCCTACAAATTATTCTTTTTATCAGTATTTTCAGTCAGTCCTTTTTCCTGTGATTTATATCCTGCTCTAATAAAATACAGTATATCTACATCCCACTAAACTAAGCAATTTGCTCAACACAGACCATAATAATTAAAAAGTAAAGAAGACAAAGCATAAACAATACTACCAACCAGAAGAATTAACACAAACACAATAATTAGTACTGCTAAAAATAACAGATCTAATATTATGGATCAAGTATATATCTAATTAATAAGTTTGAAAAAAATAATAATCAAGCAGGAAGTTCCAGGACAGTGTTTCTGAATCTTACTGCTCTGAAGACCCCTTCTTGCTTTGGAAAATTATCTAGGACCCAAAAGAGCTTCTGTCTGTATGGGTAACATTTATTAATGTTTCCAGATTAAAATTAAAGTTGATATACTCAGAGAATATTTATTAAATCATGGAAAAATAATATTTAAACTAATTAAATATCAGCTTAAACAAAATGTTTCATAAAATATTTTTTTAACAAATAAAAATAAGAATGACATTTAAATTTTTGCAAATACCTTCAATATTTGGCAAATAATTTTGATTTTGCAGACCCCTGAGAGGGTCTTGGGGGGGGGGGTGTCCCCAGTGTCCTTGGACTACATTTTAAGAAATAGTGTTCTAGGGCATCCCTGCAAGGAAAACATGCCAGAGTTTTCCACCAACAGCCCAAAGGCTCTGCCCCTTATAACAGCTGCAGGTTACCACAGTTAACTGAGAGGCTCATTCTAACCTTGTCAGTCACTGAACTTAACAACAGAAAGCAGAGATACGCCTCCTTGACTGTTTATAAATTACTTTTCTTTCACTGGAGCATCTACCCCAGCTGTTAAAAGGGGAGGTTCCTTTGCCCGGAAGTTTTTCCTTCTACACCTATAGTTGTTCCTGGATTGCTGTCTTTAGGAAAAGGCCTAACAGGGAAAAGTTGAGTGGGAAATGATCTACTCATTCATTCTCCCCTATGATGCCAGCCTGCCTCAACATTACCATTAACTGCCAGTCATCTGTTTGACAAATACACTCACTCAACAAACACAAGCAGTTCCACCCTTCAGTTTGTCAGCATTGAAGCCCCAAAGACTCATTCTGCTTTACATGATAATCCTGGAGATAGATAACATTAGAGCACAACACTGACTTAACATGCTTGCATTTATCTTCTATTGGCACAGTCCATATCTAGCTAAAGTAGAACCTATCTCCATTTAAATAGAAGGAATTTGGAACCCTGCACTTCCATCCCACACTGAGGCTTACATCCAGGGAAAGATATGTAGGGTTGTATAGCATTGTTATTGTTGTTTGATTATATGCACTTAGAGTCTGCATTTCCACCATTCTTACTATAGCATCTCCCTCTGTTCTTACTTCTCTTTCAGACAGAACTGCTTTCCTGCTCCCTTGCCAAGGTAGCATAAAAACTAGAAATGTGGATGTTGCATTGTATTCCAGTTTACTTTTCTGCCAGCTTAGAAACTAAAGAAAAACAAGCAACACTACTATCTGGAAGTGCTCTAAGATGGCTGCCTTCCCTTTGAAGGCTTTAAAACCAAAAAGAGGAAATGAGAAAGAGATTTCCTTGCCAGCATTCAGGCACAGCGAGCAAGAGGGAGAATGGGAAAATCAAGTACTATCCTGCTGTGGTCAAAGCACTGTGAGAAGGACCCCACCTCCAGTTTGCCTGTCCTCTGCAACTATCCTGCTTCCCTATCATTTGGTGATCAGAAACAAGACATTTAGAGGAGAACCACATCAATAACAATTACTGAAGTAGCTGTTCTTTGCACTGCTCCTCCCACTTTATCACTGCTGTTCAGGAAAGCATGGAAGGCAGCACTCATATTTCAAGAAGACTAGTCATGCACAGTTCTTTTATTAATCCATCTTTGATCTTTCTCTACATTGTCATGCAGACATTCCAGGGCTCAGCCTTAGCCGAGCAAGGAGCAAGAGTGTTGTTTCAGATGTGGGAAGATTGAATATACAACTCTGCTGATCTGGGTGACTGTTTCTCCCAAAGGACCAGCTCCAGCTCCAGCTATAAGTGGGTCCTTGGCAAAACATTTTCTATTGATGAAAGGAATTCCCCCCATGCAATAGGTGCCGCCTGCCCAAGCTGGCACAGATGGATGCATGAATGCTCATCTCGTTTCAACAAAGATTGGAGGTGAACTGTGGACCCCTGAGTTCTTCTACCCATTTTCCCCCCTCTCTTAAGTAAACTTGCTCAGTGAAAGCTAGTCTTGAAAGAGAAAGATTTTTTTCTGGCACACACGTATGAATTCCTTCCTAGATCCTTGGCCTGCTTTGACAGTTGTGTAGAATAGGAAACATTTGTCTTCTCCAGCAAACCAGGTTCATCGGAAAGATTTTCATCAGAGTTATTTCTTGAATTCTACACGCTCCTGGCCATTAACCTCAATCTCGGTATCAGAAGCGCAGTTCATTTTCCGCATCCTGCCCACCAATTCATACAGCTGAGTAATTTTTTAAAAAAAATAATGGCATCATCTCTAGAAATCCATAGGCTACTGCCCATGTTGTAACAAAGTTGCATGCTTATTTCTGCAAAAAACATCAGGGCAAACAGATCTGGGTTGCAAAAATCCAAACAGGTAAAAAGCAGCAAAAGGTTAGGAATCTTTTTTAGGAAATGCATGCTATTTTGTGGCCATACAAATATTTGCAGCCTTAACATGTCATAAGAGTTTTCTTCCCATCCCTAATCAATTATCAACTTTATATGACATACACAACATTTATAAATTAAGTTTTAAATTTTATTTCCTTTTTGGCTTTCAGTTTACACATTTTCTTCAAAACTTTGCTGGAATGATTACTCCCTCAGTGGCTGGATAGATATGTTTCCTTTGATACCTTTGGCATAACTTCCCAGAACCATACTACTTCGACAGTAAGTACAGTATATTACCTAGGAAGGTAACTTTAAATTTAAGACAGTCCTCCACTCCCTGAAAATTAGAGAGAGGGAAGGTCACACCCATAGACCCAGCCTCCCTACCCTGCCAATCCATGTGAAATCTATCCTCTAACAAAACAAAACAACTCCTCTGTTCCATTTAAGATAGATTGTTTTGGGAAGGCAGGATATGGAAGGAAATGCATGGGACAGACTTTGAAAAATATTTTCCAAATCTGTTGTACCCTCAACAGGGTACAGGGGGAGGTAAAAAAACACAAGAATAGGTATTAAATATAGGGCCCATATGCGTCAAGGAGAGGCATTTAAGCAACTATAGGGCCTTATATTGTTACTGTGCTGTTGTACCTGATATTGTACCTGTTGCTGTGTTCTTGATCCTGATTTCAATATAATTTTTCAGACTAGTCTTGAGCCATAGCTATAGCTAAAAGTCTATAGAGATTCTCAGTCATCCAGGTCATGGTTGTGACTGACCGACTGACTAATTTAAAACTCAAATTTATAAAAGTTACTATTGGTAACTTTTCCATCTGGCTCTTTTGGGGCTGTTTCCAAAAGATTAAAATGTCAAAATATCAAAACAATAGATTTGATAGATGAAGGATGCTGGCATGTGTGGGATAAATGTATTTGATTTGTACATGTATGCAGATTTCATAACTACCAAATCAACACAGGGGCAGGAATGCACTTCCACGCTAAAATGCCCATTAGTCACAATTTTCCAATGTACTGTAGGATGAAAAAGTATGCTGTTCAGCGGAAAGACAACACTGAACGCATACAAAAATTATGGAACTTGTAGACACATACCCAGATAAATGCTTCTTTTTGTCCCTAGATATTTTTAATGATTTCTACAGTTGTGAACCGCCCCGAGTCCTCGGAATGGGGCGGTATATAAATTCGAACATAATAAAAAAAATAATAATACGTTGGAGGATCATGGCTGCAGAGCTTCCTGGCTCTTAGGAGAGGATTTACGAGGATAGGTTAAGATAGGACATTTTGTCCTCCTATAAGAAAAAGTCTTAAGGTTTCTGTGATGTCCTTCCAAAGGACCACAACATTGTAACTTTGGGCCAGTCACTCACTCTCAGCCCAACCCAACTCACGGGGTCATTGTTGTGGGGAAAAGAGGAGGAGGAAGGTACATTGGATAGGTTTGTTGCCTTGAGTTATTTGTAAAACAAAGGCATGATACAAATAAATAAAATAAACTTAAATCTCCCCAATTATATCACTGCATCTTAAAACATTACTAGTAGTAATTCCGATTGGAGGCAGTCCTTCCAATATAATGATAGAAATTGCAGGAATTTTGCCAAAGCACAAACCCCAGCCCCATTCCACATGGGTCAGTTGGAATAGAATATATTAAACATAGCTTTCAATTTGTAAATCCCTTGCTTTTAATCTGCTATATTGAAAACACCCTGCCATGCCAGGGGTAGGCTTCAAAAAATTTAGCATTGGGTTCTCTGCCTGGCTGGTGGGTGGGTGTGGCCATGGTGAGAGTGGCCTAGTTGTCCTCCTGCACCACGGCGGGGGGGGGGCATAGCCCTCTCCGGGCTGCTGAGGTTTTCTTCGAGCCTCCGGGAGGCCCGTTTTTCGCCCTCCCCGAGCCTCCAAGCAGGCCCTACACTTACCTGCATCCAAAATGAGCTGTGTGGGGACTCCTAGGAGGGCTGGGGTGGGTGGAGCGGGATTTACAGGTTCGCCAAACCCGCTATAAAATTAGCTATCAGTTAGCTATGGATTCACCCAAACCCGGGTGAACTCGTAGCAGCCCACCCCTGGGTCACACCCTATGCTTTAGTGAAAAATGTGTAAAGAGCTCTCCCTTCAGGCCACAGCATTTGATAAAGAAATGAATTGTTGCAATTAATAATTCTGTGGGCTGAGTTTTTGTTTAATAACCCTTGTGTCAGTGATAGATCTAGAAAGCAAGGTTGTGTTTATATGCAAGTGTGCTTACAGCAGGAAGAAGTGGGGAGAAGGGGAGAGGAGAATGTGGGGACAAGGAGTAATTTGATTGAGGCTGGAGGCTTTGGCAGGCATGCATTACAAAGCAGCTCTTTAGCAATGGCTGGGGGAAGAAAAATCTACCAGCATGACAAATTGTTCCCTCAGCTCTTTCTCCTCCCCCCATTCTTCCCCCACAAATGTGCTATCTGATTAGGCAGCAGCAAGCCAATCAGAGGGCATGATTGGGGAAATATTTCCTCCTTGACATTCAAGAGAACAATTCCTTACCAGGGGAAAATTACATTAAAAAAATAAATGGAAAAGCATCAATCAGCTAGGAAAATATATTCAGGTTTTTGGCTCTCTGGAGGGAAAGCAATTTTTTAGAAAACTTAAATAGGACTAAAGGCCCTGGCTTGATCTGAGGGCTGCTGTTTTGTTTTTTTTTATGAGTAACACTGCAGCAGCTGTGATTGCTCTCCGCTTTCTCTAGAGAATGACACTCTATATTCAGTGAAATTTTGAATATTCATCCTCTGAATATGTACCTAGAGATGTGAGCATGGATAAACATCATCCATAACCAAAATTTGCAAAGCTGTAATGAAAAAAAATGGAGAAATTATTTTTATTTGTCTTGTTTTAACAAAAAAAGTTTGGACCTGCATGTTTGAGGAATACTTTGAGGTCTAAGGACTGCTTTTCAGAGCAAATCAAAATAATTATCCATAAATATTCTCTGGTGCTGAATCTATCAATAAAAGTGCTAGCTTTGGACTAGCTCTTTAGTATCTGAAGTTCAAAGCAGGCAGACAAAAATATCACCAGTACTATTAATAAATGTTGACCAGTTGTAAAAATCCTCAGAAAGGGCCATTAAAAGAATTGACAGTCCTACCAATTAGATTAAGTGTTAACTTTACGCCTTTCTAGTGAGAGATGGGGAATGTCCACTAAAACTTAACCACAATTTGTTAGTAGGCCAGGGAAGATAAAACACACTGTCAAAATATCTTGCATTTAATTTCTTTCAGGGCTACTTCCACCACAGATTATAGTTTAATTGTGTTCAAACTTTGTAGCCCTCAGCAGGGCTCAGAAATTTCTTGGGGTGCCTTGCAATACAGGTAGTCCTTGACTAACAACAGTTCATTTAGTGACTGTTTGAAGGTACAACAACACTGGCAAAAGTTACTTATGACCATTTTTCAGACCATTGTGGTATCACCAGAGTCACGTGATCAAAATTCAGATGCTTGACAGCTGACTCATATTTATGATGGTTGCAGTGTCCCTGGGTCATGTGATCACTTTTACGACCTTCTGACAAGCAAAGTCAATGAGGAAGCCAGATTTACCTAGCAATCGCATCACTAATTTAACAACTGCAGCAATTCACTTAACAACTGTGGCAAGAAAGGTTATAAAATGGGGCAAAATTCACTTAACAATTGTCTCACGTAGCAACAGAAATGTAGGGCTCAATTGTGGTTGTAAGTTGAGGACTACCTGAATATAAAAAAAAATGAGAATGACAGAATCAATACACTTTGCTGCATTAAATGAGCAACAGAGTATTTACCTGTAAAACATAATACCAAAAGGTTATCTAAGGTACAGAAAAACACTGGCTACTCAGATTCTTGACTCTTGTCTCTTCCAGCTCTCAGTTCTTGAACAGAACAGAGCAAATCATTCTTATCCATGTCACCTATGGCTTCTCTAGTGAGGCAATACAAAGGAAGGGATAGGATGAGCCCCAAATATCATTTGAGGGGGAGGATCCTTGACACAGGAAAGCAAGAAATATTATCTTAGTACCAAGGTGACCTAAGCCTTGGACACCGTCATTTACACCAACCCATCGGATTTTTGCCAATCCTGAAATACACGGTAAACATTGCAGAACATTTGCTAGATCGAACGCATTTCCTTCAGCAGGCACTGATGGGAAACATACCTTTCCAGAAAAGGTATTGCCCCCATGGCCTCCCATATCAGGGCCACTGAAGCATATCAGTGGCCCTGTAATTTCTTCACAAACTGGCACAGTGTTTTAATGCAGCCCCTTCTCTTCCAGGAGAGACATCATCACTTGTACATCTCCTACCTCTTAGCAGATTCTAAGATTACTATCGTTGATATTGTATCTAAATTCTGCCTTGCTGCCATAAGGCTGAGGCCTCAGATATTGCCTACTTAAATTGCATTTGACACCTTCAACATTTTATCTTCTCCCTTTCTTTTTTCTGATAATTATTTATTTTTCTTTAAACTCTTATTTTTAGGAACTATGTGTTCCTAAATAGTTTCATGGTCATAAGTGTGAGGACCAGAGTTTTTCAAAACCATCATAACTTTAAACAATTGTTAAATGAATAGTTATAAGTTGAGGACTACCTGGGATGGAGTGATACAACCATCCTGGTTCTTCTTGTTGTTTCAGTGGCATTAAATATTATCAATTACAGTATCCTTCTGGACTGACTATGGTATCAAACTGGTGGTCCGTGGGCTGCATGCATCACAGGCAGGCCATACCCATCCTAGCTCTGCGAAGGGGGAAAACATCACGAAATGTCATATGACGGCAATGTGACGCAGTGAGTTTGACACCCGTGAACTATGGGGTTTGTTAATAGGAGTCATGGTGTTGTGGTGGTCCTTTTTTCTTTTCTTTTTGCTGCCCTGGTTCCCAATAGGCTTCTAGATGAAATTCAAGGTGTTAGTTGTCACCTATAAAGCCTGGACAGTAAAATCTAGCAAAGTTGACATGCATCAGATCATGATATATCGCAATTGCCCCTAGAACAACTATTTATTTATTTATTTTTTTACATTTATATACCGCCCCATTCCGAAGACTCGGGGCGGTTTACAACTTATAAGCAA
>JANHFL010000784.1:269578-281688 GCA_032468155.1 Oxyrhabdium leporinum
TTCTATTCTATTCTATTCTATTCTATTCTGTTCTGTTCTGTTCTGTTCTGTTCTGTTCTGTTCTGTTCTGTTCTGTTGTTCTGTCCTGTTCATTTGATTCCTACTTTTGAGATCTGAAAGTACATTTATTTGTCTTTCCACTGGCCCAGTCTAATATAAGGGTAGTATTCTTTTATTTAGAGTTTTCTTTCTGTTAAACTCACAAAATCACAATACAATCCTTCATGCCTCCTTTTCATAAGAGCGGATGGCTCCAGTGAACAAAAAAACCCTCCAAGGTCCATTCCAACTCTGTTATCCTGTTAAAAGGCAGATGTGGTTCATGAGCCTTATGCCACAAATCCCCCTTCCACCATCCTCTTCATCTTCCTCCACCTCTTGGAGATAGTAAACAGAGTCCTGCTTACATTAGGAAGGTAACTCAGATTTGCCAACTCAAAGACAAAAGCACAACTTAACTGGCAGGATTATAATTGTAGTAGCCCTGTTAGGATACTGGAGAGAAAGTTAGACTAATTTCAGATTCTAAAGCAACAGTAAATCACTAATTCAACTCTCTGGAATAATTAATGAAAGCAGTGGCAAATGATCTTTTTGGATAACTTGGGAGAGGGGTACATTCCTTTTGTTTTGTTTTTTAGTACCAAGAACTGAAGTGGTTTGATCATTATTTTCTGGGTTTCTTGGGTATATGAAGATGGGCATTTCCCTAACAGATGTAGTAAGAACTCTGTAGATAGCAACATTTGATTGGCCGAGCTGGTTCCAAAGCTAAATGGATTATTTGGATGAGAGATTCCAGGGAATACCAGAATCCACACTGTGGAGTCAAAAAATATCTCATAAGAAGATGATGACTAATCAGTCTCATCTGAATATTCTTAACCATGAAGTCACCAAAAAAAAGTTAATGTTCTCCATACTGAGGTAACCAATCAGCTACTAGGAAGCTGAAGTCCTTGTGTCTCAGATGACCAAGACAGAAACAGTGAAACTATACTTTTTAAAAAAAGAATAAAGCAAAGGCAGAAGAAAGAGGATTGGAAAGAACAGTAATAAGTTTTGAAAAATATTTCAGTTGGGTTTTGAACCAGCAGTGTTATACTGTTGCAGTACAATGAAACCAAAGTTTCAACAAAATTTGTCCACCAGGCATCATAAAACCCACAGAGGATACAGCTAGTAACCCAATCCTCATGCTTGAGGGAAAAGCCAAATCTTTGAGACTTTCCAGAAGGCCTTCCAAATCACTGGAGGGAGGCTATATCATCAGGTGGATACCCTTGGACAAAGATTATCTTAATAACAACACTTCTGTACCAATATATACTATACATAATACTTGTTGGCATTTGCATGCAACCATAATAAACTCTCTCACTTCAACACTGTCATTGCACCACTGCACCTCAGTCCTAAAGTGAGCAAGTGGGAAAAAATTCTCTATGCCCTATTGCCCACTTTCTAGATTTTTCCGTTCCTCCCTCTTTGTGGCTTCAGTTTGACTCATGTCTCTGGAAAGAGCCATGCCAGGGATATCATGCAAGTGTGGCTGTTGATCTAAAGTCTTGCAGTTCTGGAAGGAAGCCAAGGATCAGGACAAAGGCAGGTTGCCAGGAGGCCTAAGAGGTATCCGTCTTGCCTGTGATGAATGTGATTGTCAGCACTCAGATACTCTGCATGGCAGTTGCGCAGGAAAACTGGAGGCTTTTCATTGGGATCTTTGCAGTTTAAAAATGTCATGCTTCTGCCTTGGAGGGCTTCCTTCTCAGAAATGACTTGAGCCTTTCCAGCTGCATCACCAAGGGAAAAGATAGGATGCTTCCTTGCAGGCTGCCATTAAGGGCACAATCTGTAGCTACACTGACACACAGTCAGAGTTATAGACTCTTAGTGTTTACCGGGAGGAGGAACCACTTCAACAAAAAACGTGTTAACCAATTACATTTTAACATTCACCAGTTGTTGTTTCTCTTGGGAAAAATTCAAGTGCAGGAATAGTGCCAAAATCCTTGAGGTGGTATGTGACATGCAGTAGAAGTCAGGAATGTGTTCATGAAGAGCTCTTCACTAATCAAGTCTATTATTATTTATCACTTTCTATGCCTATTTTATTGTTGCATCCTCTGACTTTTAGAGCAAACAGACACTTCTGAGGGAGGCCCTAATAGGATTCATCATTCTCTTTAATGAGAATGTCCTCATGATGTGTGCTGCACTGAAAGAGGGGTGTACAAGATTAGCCTCTTTTAAAAAGAGGCAAGCAGAACATCAGTGTAAGCCAAGAAATACTCTGGCACCTAAAGTGATTTCGGTATATACAAGTTAACTTCAACAAACTCATAGCACTCTTACTGCATTTTTCCTATGCACTTACTTCCTAGAGATTCCCCAGAGAGTATTTCCTACCATTAATTGCATCAATCAACTACCCCATGCTATAGATTAGGAGACTAGAATGGAATAATTCTAATTCTAAATTGAATTCATTGCTGTGCTAAACCATTCTTCCCTATGAAAAATAATAAAGCAACACTTTTTAGGAAAACTGCACAGTGACCACCTAGAAAGCATCGCTGACTAGAAATACCTTCTCTCAAACCCAGATGTTGGATCAGATGCTTAGACCATTACAGCCAGTCATAAGGCGGTTGTCTTTTTCAAGTGATCCAACATTTATTTTGTGGTATGTTATAGAAATAAGGCAATTTGGCATAGGAAGCTGCTGCTGCTGCTTTCTACAGTGAACATAATAATAAAACCACAGAGCTAGAATAGTCCTTGGAGATTTTCTAGTCCAATCTCCTACCCAGGAGAGGAATCTCATAGCCTTAGATAAATGGCTGTCTGAGGAAAGATCTCCAGTGATAGAGCACCATGGTTCCAGGAGGCAGGCTGCCTCATTGCTTAATAGATCTCATGATCATGAAATGTCTCCTTATTTTGAGTTTGGATCTTTCTCTATAGAGTTTTCACCTATTGGCTATTTTCTTAACTTCAGAAGCTCTGAAGCATAAATCCACACTGTTTTCCCTGTGGCAGCCCTTCAAAAATTTGAAGACTGTTACCATGTCTTCTCTTAGCCAACTCTTCTTTAAGCTAAACATAACCAGTTCCTTTAACCAATCTTCATAGGATTTAGCCTCTTCTGCATTTCTTCCAGTTTCTCTGCATCCTTCTTCAACTATGACAACCAGAACTGGACAGATTCCGACCAGTGTCGTGGTCAGTGACTCTGACACTATACTATTGATGGAACCCAAGATTACGTTACATTTTTGGCAACTGCAGCATTGCTGGCTCATGGTTGCTCTATAGTTTATCAGGATGCTGAGATATTTTTACAAATACTGTCACTAAGTGAAGTATTGCCTGTTATATACCTGGGCATCTAGTTTTTCCTACTTAAGTGCAGAATCTTATAGTAATCAACAGCGAAATACATTTTGTTGGGTGTGTCCAATTTCAAAACTAGCAAAATCCTTCTGAATTTTTAGCCTGTCTTTTGAGGTGTTGGCAGTTCTTCCCTCTCTCATCCAAACTCCATGAGAAAGTTGAAGATGGCATAAGATTCTGACTTACAATAATGGATGTCTAAGTTATGATTACTTACCAAATGGTTTACCAGTAAAATGATAAAGAAGTTCTCTTTCTTATTTCTAAAAATATGGCTCTTATTCTTTGCATATGCCAATTCCCGTCTGAGAAAGTAGAGGTTCCCCTAAATGATAAGTGAATTTTCTTGTATTAATAACTAGAGAGAAGACAAAGTTCTTACTAAAGAAGTTGGCTTGAAACTATATACAACATTTCCCACTTTCTTTCTCTGTGTTTCCAATAAACTTTGCTTTCTGTGGTCTCTGTTAAGATTAATAATCCTGTGAATCAATCCCACCTGATAATATATGTAATTGGATTTCAGTTTGTGTTGTTTTATTATTTTAGTTGCCTTTCTGCTGAAAGCTTACTTCTTTTTAAATGCATTTAAGGGCTCATTCACAATGCTTGCCTCCATCCCAGAGCCTGGAAGAAATCACACTGGCATAAATCATGCTGCACCTGCAGAATACCTTTAATGCACATCTGGGAAAGAAATTCCTCCAGGCACAGGCTGCCAGGTTCTTCCAAATACATTTTCAATTATACCCATTAAGACTAGCTCAGGCTAGTCAGTTTCAAGGCTTTGGGTTCCCTTGCTCAGCGGGTCAATCAATTCATAAAAATTGAAAGGAAATGGCTGAGTATACTGGGGTTTCAGTCTCCCTCCTCCCATTGGGGATAGAAAGCCCAGGAATCAGACATAAAGTTGGCTGCTGGGTTAATGGTAGCCAAGCAGATCACCACTTCCAACTGCATTATCTCAAGCCTTCTTCTTCCTCTACCACAGGTTGTCCAGATGGGAGTTCTTTCATTTTCCAGGGAAAAACATTTTTAAATTGGAATATGAAAGGTTGGTTTTGGCCTGCCTTAGCAGTGGGTTTTTTTATTACATGGGAGCTCTCTTGTGTCTTGGCAAATGGTTTAAGTTGGGGCATGTTCACATTGTAGCAAGCAAGTTGTGTAGATGAGCCTGAGACTACCGCGCTACAAGATACAGCATTCCGTTTTGCCCTTTTAAACTTAAACAAACTCCAGACTAGTTTATAATGAAGCCACCCTACTATACTGGTAGGTTTCTTATATCAGATATTTTGGCACAGGTACAGTCTGGCCACAGTTACATATACTTGTAAAAAGACCCAGCGAAGGAGTCAATGTGTAATACTCTATCTAGTCACACTGGATACAGAATGATTGCATAAAGAGTAATAAATCATAATAAAGATTTACTATGGGCACTGCATGGAAGTTCACAAACAATGGTTTGGTTTATTAGCCAGTCAGCCATTAGTTTTATTTGCAGATAGCTGAAAATGCAAATTCTAATAATGAAAATCAAGGAGCACAGTGAAAAATGGGTCTAAGGTTCAGAAAGTTCAAACTCATGCAAGCAGGAAAATAACCAGCCTTAAAATTTGACAATGAAAATATTGAAGTGGTGGATAGTTTCTGCCTTTAATAAACTACCGGTATTAACAATAAATGATTCAGAAGTCAAGAAATGCACTTGGAAGATCAGCCAGGAAGTTTTGGAAAAGATATTCAGATGCTCTGATGTGTCTATACCTAAAAAGGTCAGAACTAAGCAGGCAATGTGTTATTTTCTGTGACACGCTAAGTGAAAGTTGGAATTTGAAGAAGCAAGACAGGAAATTGATGCTTTTGAACTTTGTGTTGGAAAAGACTCCCGAGAATGCAGTGGCTACTCAAGAAAACAAAACGATAGATCAGCCCAGAGTCAAATGATCTTATTTTGGACACCTTAAGTGAAGGCCCATCTCTTTGGAGAAGGCTCTACTGCTGGGAAAAGAGAAGAAGAGGATGACCAGCAGCAAGGTGGGTGGCCTCAGTTACAGTGTTAGAGGGTGCACAGTTGGAAGATCTGAAGGATTGGGTTGAAAAAAAATCCAACCTAGAAAAAAACCTTTTTTTGTGGCTGCTAAAAATTAATACTGATTTGATTGCACATAATTAAATTAATTAAGTTGTATTTAAGTCCTCTCCTATTCTGCCATCCAGCCCAGAGGATTTAGGAAGTAGGGTCTTATCCCACATGAGGAGAAAATAAGAAACAGCAGCAGGTATTGTTCCTGCTGTCTAAAATGCCTCCAGCCATTTCTTACCTAGTTTAAAACAAACCTGACAAAAGTGCATTTGCACTATGCAGATGAAAGGCCACCCTAACAAATTATAATCTGGCAATGATATTTTAGTGTTGCAAAAAGTGATTGCCTGACTTTTGGAGATTACATATAAAGGCAAAACAAAATTCAGTCCCTGGGCAATTGGCATGTCCCCCCCACCCCGAATGCAATTGGCATGTCCGTCCCCCCCAATGCAACCTTTCCATTGACAACTTGGATATGCCAAAGCCTTCTTTCACTTGATCATTAAACAGAGAGGTCCCAGATTTTTCTTGGATTTGGTCAGCTATTAATGGAATCTGATTTACAAACTGCATTGTTTTATTAACTGATTATAACTGGACTGTTTGTTATCAAACATTAAGTATGGTATCTACATTCACGTCTTTGGGATGTGAGTGAAATGTTGAAAGATTTCCAAATGATAAGCGATTCACTAGGATTAATCAATCATAGCAAACCTAATTTACTTCAAAATGACCTCAAAATATCAGCTGTGTTAAGATAATATAGCATTTATTGTAATCAGCTAATTAGGCAATTAATCAATTAAAAACCGGCTAGTTAATTGAGTTAAATTCCTTTAATTGTCCTACCACAAATGTTTCTCTAATTAAAGGAATGGTTTCAAGAGACCTCTTGAAGTCTCTTCCAACAGTCTGGTGTACATCATCCACCATTAGCCATTCTTTGTACCTCCTGCAATACAACTAGCATGGGGAAATTCCCATGGCAGGTAGAACCTGCTGCCAGCCAGATTCCCCAACAGGGCCTTGCAGAAACATTTTGATTCGAGGAAGCTTCAGTCAGATCACCCACTGAAGCAGATCTGAGAGTTGAAGCAGGGACTTCAAAGCTGATTTTATTCTTGACACATGTTTATGCTCTCATGTTAAGATGTAATCTGCTGGGAGTCATTAAGAATTAGAAATAAAAAATAAATAAACAAAATGCATTAATATAAATATTTTGTAGCCTTTGGGTGCCTTTCTGATTCTAGAATTGTTATATTGACACTGTGCAGCCAAAGGGCTGTATCTCCTGATGAAATCTTGGCATATCAAAGATCTTTTGGAGTGACAATGCTAACAATATTTTGGGCTCTGCTCTGTGGCCAGCCTCAAACTTTAACTTTGTTCCCTCTTGTGCTCAAGGCTAACCTAACTTAATTCAGTATCCTGATTGTGCGTGAATGAGTGTTAGAGTAATGTTTACAGATGTTGGTTAGAGGTGTCAAATTCACAGCGTCACGGCGTCGTCACATGACATATTGGGACTTTTCCCCCTTTGCTAAACCAGGCATGGGTATGGTCAGATGCATCCGGCCCGTGGGCCAGGAGTTTGACAGCCCTGGTCTAGACTTTTCACTACTTTCAAAATAGAGGTGGAAAAGCAATGTCACAAATGCTTTCTCCATGGCTTCCTTGACTCTGTGCCACTGACCTTCCCTGTGCTATTTTACTGCTATCTTCTGCTAATTAACTAATATTGAGTATTGGCAGCAAGCCCCAACCCTGAAATAATTTGTCTGCTTCTTCCATGCAGCAAGGGAGAAAATGATGAGTCATCTTCGGCAAATATTTCTTAGCCTTCTTAGGTTGGGCCTTTTGCTTTTGATTTTAAAAAATGGGTCTGACAGCTTTCCCAGCAGCTCTTAAAGGTGTACTAAATTCTCTAGCATCTAATTTTTCACCTCTCACCAGATATCAGAGTTATGTATAATTCAAATCATGGTCTACCAATAGTCACACTTGTCCTGCTTTTCTGGCTACAACTTGGGGATTTCTTTCTTCCTTACTGAGGATCATTCAGTTAGGGAATATCCTTTGAAATAATACAACCAAAGCATTAGTTTTCCACCTCCATGAAGATCCTATTAAACTTCAAAAGACTACTCTGCACCTCAGAAGACCATAGGACCTTGGAGATTAAGATTAGAGAAGAAATAGTTCAAAGTGACTTGCATTTAAAATTAATTCTTTACAATGTAATTTCATTTTGGCATCCTACTGCTTTAATCACTCTGGTCTCGCAATGGGTTGTCTCGTTTTGAACATTAGAAGATGCTAACTATTCACTTTCAAAAGTACAATGGTGGTCTTTTGCTGAATCCAGAAGCAATGGATACTCTTTTCCAGATACTTATATCTTGAACATCCAGAAACTTTTCTGTGTTGGCTTTTCTCTTGTGTTTGGCTAAAAGTGTTTGGCTAAAAAGTGGCCATGTCCAGCCACTTTTTTCACAGCCTGCTTAAAACAAAAAAACATTTGTTGGGTGGGTAAAGAACAGTTGCTGAGTTACTGTTTAAATGGAAGGTCTCAAATTAATGCCACAAGTATGAAATGAATACCTGCTGCTCTCTTCCTCAAGATTTGCTGATCATCATATTAGACTTTGTAAAAAGTTGTGGTTGCACTTTAACAAGCTGATTTTTTTTCTTTGAGAACAATGTCCTAGTGTTCACCCCAGAGTACTGAGAAAGCCAGCATATGGTTATGGGTGTGTCCTGTACCAAACATTCTGGGTCCCCTAAAACCCCTGATCCACAGCAAATAACTCCCTTGCAGCTAAACAATAGCTTCCTATATGAAATAGCTGAATCCATAGTAAACACCAATAACACCTCACATTGCATCATAAAACAGATGTCTTTGTTTTTACTCTAGCTATTTATTTCCTGATTCCAAATGTAATACACCTCATTTATGTGCATTTCTGAAAGAGTTATTTGTCTATGTGGCAAGAAAAATAATTAAAATATAAAACACAGCTAGAATCAAATTATAATCTTTGGCACTGATTTTATAATTTGCCATGAAGAACCACGAAGATTGCTCTTCTGGGATTATGTCCAGGATGAAAAACATTTACGTTATCTCTCATTTTTGTTTCTAATCCTTTTCAAAATGGTAGAATGATAAGCCTAATTTACTTCTTTGTCAAGCTGTTACATTTTTTAGAGTTGCCTAGTGCTTTTTCCCTATTGTGAATTATTCTCTGAAATGCAAGAAGATTTGTTTGTATGGAACATATTCTGAGTAATCAATTCAGTTCTTTTGCTGTGAAGTCAATAATCAGGTAATCGTCTACATGGTTCCTTTGATCTGCTTTTAAGGTAATCTTTTCTGTTAGCAACTTGCTTTTAAAATGGGCTGGATAGAGTTTGTTAATTTCAATGAAATAAAGAAGCAGACAGCATGCAAAAAAGAACAGTACACATTAGTAGTTGCTGGGCATACAGTTAACACTACATACACAGTTAAGAAGCAAACAGCCTGCTTCAGGCTCCATGAAAATCTATAAATGTGTTAATTTAAAACTTTATTTATGACATTATTTAATCTATTTACTTCCCCTGGTCAAAAAGTGTTCCAATATCTCAGGGGCTGCCACAAAGGAGAGGGGGTCAACCTATTCTCCAAAGCACCTGAAGGCAGGACAAAAAGAAATTGGTGGAAATCAATCAAGGAGAGAAGCAACCTAGAACTAAGGAGAAATTTCCTCACAGTTAGAACAATCAATCAGTGGAACGACTTGCCTCCAGAAGTTGTGGGTGCTCCAACAGTGGAGGTTTTTAAGAAGAGATTGGACAAATATTTATCTGAAATGGTATAGGGTCTCCTGCTTGAGCAGGGGGCTGGACTAGAAGACCTCCAAGGTCCCTTTCATCACTGTTATTCTGTTCTAATGCTATAATTAGTAGCCGTCTGACTATTTTCTGAAAAATTCTGTTTTGTCTGCTTGTGGCCTCCCAGAACAATAGAATGGATACTGGGACCAATATGAATTGCCAGTTGCCCGCTCTGATTTAAGCTTATCTCAAGGTGCATCTCATCAAAATCAAAAGGGCCGCTGAAACCAAATAATTGAAGCCCTGTCTCCTTTTTAACAGAATAACAGAGTTGAAAGAGACCTTGGAGGTCTTCTAGTCCAACCCCCTGTTCAAGTAGGAAACCCTATACTATTTTTAGGTCTATCAGAGATCAATAGTTAAACAACAGTATTGTCCACGGAATAATTTCCGCCTGAATCGAAACACTTCCCATACATGAAACAGACCTGTATTAGAAGTTGGTAGTGATCCACCCTCGAGTCTCTGTATTTTAAGTGAGTAGCTTTTTAGGACAATTGATGTTCCTAATAAAATGGAAGTGTCTGATGAATTTTATTGATTGACTTTCATTGTTATCATATGGCCAAGAATATTGCAAAATACATGGCTTCTGGTGGAAAGAGTTGTGTATTTATACTGGTATAACAAACTTGTGCATAACATTATGCCTTGTCCTGAAACTGTCTATCATTAAAACCTGGATAAATGTCTAATAAAAGCTGTTCATAGCATATTCCATTCTTGCTATCAGCATGATGCCCAATTACTTGGGAAAGGGTGAAGGTCTGTTCCCCACATCCACTTCTGACAGATATGACCTTTAAGCCCCAGCAAAATGCCAAGCCATGAGGGGACATAACAATTCTGGACGTATTTGTCTTTTCCATTGTGCAGTTTCAATTCTCATGCAAATGTGTTCTTTTAAGTATTGTGATCTGTCAGACCTGAATGGCTGTTTACTGAGAAGTAAGTTGCATGGAGGGCAATAGGGATTATTCCGTGGTTGCATCCCCAGACAAATATAGCACAAGCCAGGGGTATGTGTGCAACTAGAGTTATTAACAAATAAAGTCAGCGGCTCATCACTTGGTTGAACAAGCAAACAATTTGCCTATGCTTGGGAGTGAATGGCTGTGAAAAATATTCCAAAATAAAATGGAGATAGGATGGGGGAGGATTATGTTCATTTATTTCCTAGAGCAATGAGAAATTGTTGGAGGGTAGCATTTACACCTCTCGGAAAGTTTTGAGAGGCAAATTTAAACACTCTGAAAGACAGCCCGAAGATGCTATTTCTGCATTTGGTATTTGGATCTCTATAGTATTCTGCACTTAGCTATCAGAAAGCCCCGATACTACTCACCAGTGGCAAGAGGACACACCAACAGAGGAAACAATGGCAAAAGCCAGCTGGGTGATTTTGGGTCAGTCTCTCTCTCTCTCAGCCTAACTCACTCCACAGGGTTGTGGGGAAAAACAGGAGGCAGAAGGTGTGTTGGATATGTTTATTATCTTAGGTTATTTGTAAAAATAATAAAGGTGGAAAATAAATAAATAATCTAGAAACCCAATTTTATCCAAGTCTGGCATTTGATAGCAACCCATGATAACCAAGTGCTCCATTATCAAAATAATAACTCTCCCACATGAACAGTGTTGCAAGAAAATTGTTCAGACCAGCATAAACACACTACAGCAACCGGGAACACCTGTGGGGATGATCTTGGGAGACAGGAAGAAGAGTCACAAACTGGACAACCAGTGTGTATCTCAGTCCACAGAAGGAAGAGCAGCATGAGAAATATTTCAAAAGGGACCATCCCTAGATTTCCAGAGAGTAAAAGGGAAGGAGAGGAGAAATGCTTTCAATCTTGCAAGGTTTTGTTAACCTAACAATAATGATACAGCTAGTAGTCCTGGTTGTAATTTTTGACTTAATCACTTTGCAGGGATAACAGTAAAAAAAAAGAAGGAAGCAGGCCTCCATCTTCCAACCATAAGGACAGTCATGCAACTTCATCAAAAAGTACCCGACTATACAATCTGATACAGCACAATCACTAAAACCTAAGAAAAGGAAAAGCCTCCCATGCCTCAAAAGCACCTCAGAAACAGTCATTGGGAGCAGAATTTCTAACACTAAGCAGTGTGGTCATAAAGCATGATGTTTCGGGATTGTGTTATATGTAGGAATGGCAATCCTGGCAGTCACTGTTGCTGTCATTAAGCCAGGATCGTGGGTTGTTAAGGGAGGACCTCCTCCTTCCAATAACCAGATTCAATGGAGCAGCCAGCAAAAAGTTGCAAATCCAGACAACTTGCAAGCAGGCTGGCAGGCAGGTGAGTGGCTGTTGCCAGATGAGGAAGGATGTATGGACGAGTGAAGTGCGTATGAGCAATTTTGAGTCAAAGGATGGCTGCTTGCAGGGGGACGGACTGCTGTGTGCACAAGCAATTTTAGGCCCAGGGGTGGCTGCTGTTGGGTGGGGGTGGGTGCAAGGTGGCTGCAGTGGCACATGCAACTTTGGTCATATGGGGGTGCATGGACAGTTGCAGAAGTGCATCTTCAGGCCTGGAATAGTACTGCTGGGCAGGCAAGTCTTGCTGGACTGACTTGCGAACTTCTCTGATGGCTTCCCCATTACTTATGGGAAGGCCAAAAATGGTGATCATGTGCAGTGGTGAAATCTAAAATTTTTCACTACTGGTTCTGTGGCTTGGTGGGCGTGGCTTGGTGATCATGTGACTGGGT
>JANHFL010000786.1:0-10694 GCA_032468155.1 Oxyrhabdium leporinum
CATATGACCAACCAGCCACACCCACCCAGTCACATGACCAACCAGCCACACCCACCCAACCTCACCCACCCAGCCACTCATTAGGGCAGAGAACCTGTTGCTAAAAAATTTGAAGCCCATCCCTGTATACAGAGATATAGGGAATTTTACAATTTGAACTGCAGCTTGTTTTCTTATCAGGACAATTCCCAGAGATTTGTCCTTAAGGTGGCAATAGGGAATATATTCTTCCCAGCATCTGGCATTCCAACTTCCTTCTACTCTTGTTTTACTGTTTATTTCTCCCTTTGGTCCTCTTGAAGGTAAGTAGACAGAGGAAGGGCCAAAGGTCATCTGAAAAGTATTGCCTATGAATATGCTTGCTTACATCCCCTGATGCTTATGCATTAATTTCCCTGTTCTTCCTGAGAAGTAGGGTCACATTCTTTTGTCTGTAGGGGTGTGTCTCAATATTAGGGACCCTGTATTGTGCTCATCAAACAACAAACACTGCAGTGAGCCTTGATTATTTATTTTGGATCCTGTGTTTTGCTTCCACAACAGAGAAGATGTAGAAGACACAGTATGAGTTTGGATATTCAGTCCTGGAAATATTTGGCTTTGGGACTTTGGGTAAGCAAATGTCAGTGGTTGTAATCAACTGTTCCATGTACTTATTATCTGAAGGAAAGCTCGAAACATCAAGTAAGAAGTGACTAATATATTGATTTTGACACTCTTTGGGTGCTCCTACAAGGATGTACATTGACAATCATATAATTAAATACAATGTTGTATTGGATTGTAATATACTGGGAGAGATTCCAAATCCCTTTCCTAAGCGGAAATTCCAGATTCTGAAGAAAGAAAAGCTCAAAGCGCTTTTCAATGGAAATGTTGTAGTGGTGTGTGTGACAATACCAGCAAGGAATAATTTGTTGTTCGGCACTGTGGGAGTTCAAATGATTAAAAAAAAGGACAAAGACAAGGGATTTCATGAAAAAATATGATTCATAAAGCAATTTTTCTTAATATATTGCACATTTCTCAGATAGGGTATTGTGATGTTCACCATCTATATGACACACTTAGCAATAAATATGAAACCTGTAGGAATAGGAATAGGTATTTCTATTCCATGGGAATACCTGCCATGGTTGGATCTTTTCAACTTCCAGCTTGGCTTTTCTCTTCATTATTGTCCTTTGGGATGAATAGGCTGCATTTAAGGCACGTGCCACAATCTGGATGGCATTGTAAGTTAAGGAGCCATCTAGAGAAAAGATCTTGTCAATCTTCTCTTGAGGTAGAGTCCCCATATTCTTTTCCTCTGTACACCTTGTCCAGCCTTTCACAGACAAGGCAGGCTTTCCATATGAACAGTAAAAATTTTTAATCATAAATGCTTTGATTAAAAAATAGAAATCTCTGAAATCTTCAGATTTGGTCCTTTGGTTGGTCTGTATAAGAAAAGAAAAAATACTGCAGGTGTATTTTAAAGAGAAGGAGTTATATGATAATTCAATGGAGAGATCCCACAAAGCAGTTGTGATCCATACTTTCCCTTCAATAGATTTTCGCAAAGAAATTAATATCTTTTCTAGGAAAAATGGTCCCTCTATGAATGTAAACTCTGCATAGTAAACAAATACGTTGATTTGGTGCCACATTTTGAAAATAGAAATCAGATAACTGAAGTTCTCAGTATCTAGTAATGTGATTTGTGAAAAAGCAGCACAAATGCCATTCTGAGCCAGCACAGGATTGAAGGTCCTAATGAAATGTTCTCCATTATCCGTGTCTGCAGCAAGGAGGCCAATGAATGTCCACCGAAAATGCAGCAGCAGTTTAACAATCCCCAGGTTCTGAGCACCTTCTCTGGGGATGGTCTGGTAAAAAAAGGGTAACTGAGTTTTATCCCTCAGGAATGGTGAAATAAAAGTGTAGCTGATCTGGGGGGAAAAAGATGAGTTGTGTTTGATTTTAGGATTTTACAAAGTCAAAGTGTTAGATCCTAGGGGGAAAAGGGTCAGAGCATAGAGAGTGACTGGAAGATTCCAGCCTACCTTGATGGACTTAATAAAAAAGTAAACGTTTCCCTGACTTATCTGACTCTAGGGCATGGTGCTCATCTCCGATGGAGCCAGCATTATCTGAAGACAATTTCCATGGTTATGTAACCAGCATGGCTATATGCCAAAGGTGAATGGAACACTCTTACCTTATCACTGAAGTGGTACCTATTAATCTACTTGCATTTGCATGCTTTCGAACGGCTAGGTGGGCAGAAATGCAGAGAATGTAATCAAACAATTGTCATCAATAAATGTTTAAAGATCAGAAGAAATTCAAATTTTCTTTTCTGGAAAGAGAGGGCTTTCAGAGACCCTGAATAGTGTTAGATTGGAGCAGATATACATTCTGAACTAACATTTTTGCTCACTGATAAATTTTAATGATAGTTGTTTCTATGTTTGTTTTTGTCTCTTTGGAAGATTGAAAGTTTAAATAATACTAATAATTTACTACAGTTACAAACCAATATTACAGATAAGAAACATTAAAAAGAAAAAGAAACAAAAGAAAGATAATATATTACCACTAGTGGTGGATTATCAGTTGTCAGTCTAATCTTGCAGATATTATAACAAAATTCAGCTATATTGAAAGGAACTACATTGTAATGATCTGATAATAGTGATTGTATATAAAGAAGATCGGTATTTCCCAGGCATTTTATCAGGTGAAGTGTTATGAGGTGAGTACATGAATCGTTACAGAAGGTACAGCATAGTAGGATGTGATATTTGAGGGATTGCCACAAAGAAGAAGGGGGGAAGGTGTCAACCTATTTTCCAAAATACCAGAAAACAATTGGAAGGAAACTAATCAAGGAGGAGAGAAGCAACCTAGAACTAGAAATAAATTTTCTGACAGAATAATTAGTCAGTGGAACAGCTTGCTTTCAGAAGTTGTGGGTGCCCAACACTGTAGGCTTTTAAGAAGAGACTGGACAACCATTTGTCTAAAATAGTATAGGGTCTCCTGCTTGAGCAAGGGGAGGGGGTTGGACTAAAAGACCTCCAAGGTTCCTTCCAACTCTGTTATTCTGCTAAAATTAGAGTTGTAGTTTTGATGGCCCCTTGTCGACAAAGGCATAATCTCAGCTTGTGAAAGATGGAATAAAGAAGGATTGCTCATCTTAACTTTGTAAGAAGGAAATCTCCTTGAAATGCTCTGGAGTAAATCTGGAGAGCCATTTGCCTGTTCTATACCTGTGGGATTTTGTAGATGCCCAATATAGCAGCCATGAGGATGGATATGTCAGAGTTGGCCTCTTCCAGGAGAACCAACATGTTTCTCTTCCTTCCGCAGCTGTAGTTGGGAACATTGGCCTCTCCAGTTGAAAGCAAATCCAATAGACCATCCAATGTCAATCTTCTGTCTCGAAAGTTATCATGGAGGTTATAACCCAGGGTGAGGTTGGGTAAGAGGATGGGATCTTTGTTGATTTCCTGAATGGCAAAAAGGAAGGACAGAATTTTCCAGTACATCACAAGTGCTTTCCTGAAAAGATATGTACATTATGCCATGATGTTATAGTCAACAAAAATAATACCTTTGTTCTGTCATAATGTGACTGTATAAGTCTTTGACCAAAATTCTTCATCTCAGCATCTACTTTTTAAAAGCCAAAACAGAAACACCCCCACACCTCCATTGTGCATTGTTGTCACTTGCCCTCTCTGTCTCTCTCTCAACCTCAAACTGCGAAGTCAAAAAATATCCCAGGAAAAGCTATTGGTGAACCACTTCTGAAAATGTAGCTCAGAAACCTGCATGGACAGGAGACAGGATTCACTCAAAGAACTATAATACACATGTTATATGTGCATGGTGTGCATGTTTATATATGTAGGAACGAGTGTGCATTTATTAAAAGAGATAGGGCAGAAAATAAAACATTGAAGCACCAGCTCCTTCATTTTCTCTTGAGTAAATAGTCTTGATCCCTGATTGCTTGAGAGAGAGGACAGAGGAACTGCTCAAAACATTTTGGTATCAGTGGAACCAGAGGTGAGCCAAGAAGGAGCATCTTAGGATGACCATACCCACATTGAGGAAACAATAAATCGATGCTGATCTGGCAGTGGTGAGTTTAAAGAAATCCATGGACCTTTGAGGAAAGTCATGATGGAGCATCTGGGAGAATGTCTTGAGGCACCTGAGCTGGTGGCTGATGTCTCTGAACTTCTTCCAGAACTGTCCTTCTGGAAGATACAGAACTGTCTTCTAGAAAAGACTCAGAAAAGAAAATCAGCCATTTCTCTCAGCTGGAATTGACCAGCACTAACCAGTTAGAACCTCCTGTCCTTTTCTTTGATGGACAAGCTGAAACCATGATCATGAATTCCCAAGCCTTGAAAGATCAAAGCATGTTGTCTGCATAGAGATCAGTTTGACATAAGGATGCTGAGCATTAAAGCATGCTTTTGTGTTATCTGCTGAATGTACTGCACTTCATATTGTTTGTATATAAACGGGCAGAAATCTAACTCCCCTTATTTTCTCAAAGGCAATATAACAACATCATTCTCAACATTCTGTGACTTACTCATTAAACTCTGTAGAAGGACTCAAACTGAAATTGTGCAGTTGTAATTGTCGAATATTTGTTGCAGAGAAGAGCCCACTGATTAGATGGTCTCCTGGCCTGTAATGATTGAGTGGGTCTCTTGCATCCCTCCCCAAAGTCAAGAAGCACTTGGTGCTGAGCATCCCACAGGCTGCCTGGGGCAACAAAAGCTCCATCAGAATCAGAAGCAGTGGGTTCATTTCTGGGTTAGCTGAAGGAATCCCATGCCTTGCATCTGATCTTAGAATCAGAAGAGCCTAAGAGTTTGTAGACGTTGAAAGCAGATTGCAGCAAGACTGACTTTTCTAATACAGTATGAAGTCCAGAGAAGAAACATGGGCCAACACAACAGCAAACCTCCTGGTGTCCATGAAGTATAATCCAGCTTCCCAGAGTCACAAGACAATTTATGCACTAATTTTCATAATATCAGATATTACTATGTCTTGCTCCTGAGTCTGTTGATCTCCTCCAGAGATCCAGGGGAATAAGGAATCTCTTGACATTTAACTTGAAGGCAAGAAAAAAAATCACTATCATTCTAATAATTATCTGAAAAGTAGGAGCTTCTCAGTCCTCCCTGCAGGGTGAGCTATAATCCAGCTGGAGAAGTCCTGATATAACTCAACATAATGGATTCCCAGAAAGCATCCAAGGCCAAATTGTTCTGGGAGCATTTGGGACACCTGTCATTCTGCTTAGTTGATTTCCAATTAGTTTTCTTTCATGATATTATATGTGACAGGTTTATTTTATGATGTTGTGTTTTTGATATTGTTGGAAGGAAAATCTATCTGGTTCTGTTCCAAGCTGGGAGAAAGATGCTGGAAATACCATGGAGGCTGACTGGAAAGAAAGGTTCCCTTTACTGATGAAGCAGAACAACCAATACATGTGATTCTGGGACAGCTGACAAAATGGAGTTGAGAGTGGGTGGATTTTTATACTTTCTTTGGGCTTTGTTTCTGAGCTTCCTGTGCAAGAACATGTCCTTTAATATTCTAATGGTTGTTGTCAGATACCTATGAGATCATGGTTGGCTCTACAGGCAAAATGGGAAATGCAAATTGTAGGTGTTTGTCTGAGCTAATCTTTGGCTTGCCTAATTGTGTTGCTTATCTGGAGTTTCCTTCTGACCCAGTCTTTCTAAACGGGTTACCGAATCTGCATTTCTAAAAGCTGGCCTCCTCAGTTTCTGGGTGGGGCAGAGAAACTGATGCTGGTTTCTGCCTCCCTTAAGGTTTTTTTTTCCATTTCTCCTTCAAGGGAAATATTCTATCTTGCCTTTTTAATATTCCCCAAAACATTTCATTCTTCTGGGGGGAGGGGGCTTCCCAAAATATGATGAAGTTGTTACTATTACCTTTTGAACTAAAGGATGTTGATGCTGCCTTAGATGTACTGTGCATTCTTTATAGTTCAGGCCTTTATGTTATAGGATGGATGTTTTATTGATATTGTGGGTTGTCATACACCTGTCTGGAGTTGTGTTGAATTTAGTAGCTTGAACAATAATGTGTACAATAAGCCAGAACACACAGTTGTAGTTGATTAATTAGAGCAGGTGTCAAACTCGTGGCCCACGGGCCGGATGCATCACATGCTGGTCCCACCCCCGCCCGGTTTAGCCAAGAGGAAAAAGTCCTGATATGTCACATGACGCCACCGTGACGATGCGAGTTTAACAACCCTGAGTTAGAGAGTGCTGACACATGAGGCAATCTATACTGTGATTAGTTGCTGTGGGTGCAAAGGGGGAGTTTCTCTTTCTTCTCTTTTTTTTTCTGTGTTCTCTACAAACTGTTTAGATTTACCTCATGATGTTCCTGTGTTCCTGACTATCTTATTTCTCTCTGGATAATAACAAAGGCTGTATAAATTTGAATGTAAAATATATTTATATATTTAAAACCCTACATTTGTGTTAGTGTTTCTGACATCATCTGCACAATGCTGCACAATTTCGTGACACTTTCCCCTCTTGCTCTGTGGAAACTTTTGTTTTAGAAGAGACTGACATGGAATTCAGATGGCAGTTTTTGCTTCTTGTATCTGGAACAGCTGTTTTTAGAGGTTTTGTCTTAAATCACCCTCGACTCTGCTCCAATTGGTTGGTTTTATACTCACAATCCTGAGTTTTACTTGATGCTTGAGAATAGATCCAATGGCTGATATTAGGCTTAACCTATGCCTTCTCTTAGTGCTCAGAAATCACTCAATATATGACTAGTCAAGAATCCCTGTGTATACTTCACATTGATCTAGCAGATACACTAGGCAATGTTCAGATGCAGGATGAGAATGCAGTTGTGCTGTCCTGATTCCATTGTTAGTGGAGACCATGGTAGTCAAGAAGTATTGAGGGAAAGACTTTCATGCTTGGAGAATGATTCAGGAGGAGTGGTTTGGATGTGAATGAGCTCCGGACCTCTCCGCTGTTCATTAATGCAGCCCATTTTTTTCCCCATGAGTTCTCCACCTCAAGAAACAAGCTAATGATCAGATGGCTTTTCTATGTGCATGAATCCAAGCTGAGCTTATGTTGCTTAGCTGAGATGGGTGATTATAGAAATTGGAAGAATGGATGAAGAGTAGCAATTCACAATGGAATTAGGGCCAACTTTAGCTCAGTGAGACACATGTATCCAATCTTTATCTTTTAAGGGAAAGTAGATCTTACAGGCTCTTTACAGGCTCTTTCCAACAGAAAAAAATGGCTTCCTCCCTTCTGAATTGGCTGAAAAACCAAGCTTCCAAATATATGCGAGAGAGTGAGGCTGAGGCTGAAAAAGATTGTTCTCATCTCGATTTGGGGAAATGTCTGCTAAATCCATTGAGTTTATTGCAGTTGGGCAGCTGTAATAAGTTTAAATAAATAAAATACTCAACCAAACCAAATAGGTTTGAGTAAATGTGTCTTCTGACCTCACAGAACTAACCCAGATAATTTTCTATGCTCATGTTCTGGATAGAATTGTCTTATTTGTATAAGGCATCAGTAACAAATCATTTTGGCAGAGGAATTATGGGAGAGTTCCAGATTTGGAGCAAAATTCTACTCTCCAGGTAGCTCATCCCACTGAGCCATGTTGGCACAGTGGTTAGAATGCAGTATTGCAGGCTAATTCTGCTGACAGCCAGGAGTTCAATTCTCACCAGCTCAAGCCTTCTATCCTTCCAAGGTTGGTAAAATGAGGAGCCAGATTGTTGGGGGGCAATATGCTGACTCTGCAAACCAATGTAGAGAGGGCTGTAAAGCACTGTGAAGTGGTAAGTCTAAGCACTGTTGTTATTGCTATCTCCAAAGTTTGGACTCCATCTGTGATGTCCCTTTCATTGCCATTATCCAAATCATAGTGATTTAGCTGTAGTCTTGGTGCTAATTCCCTAAAGACTTTTCTGCAATCTTTCAGAAGGGTTGATTTAAAAAAACCCATATCAATAATATGTTTTCACCATGACTTCACACCAAAAGTCTTGAGGGCTGATCCATGGCATTGAAACCCCATGGGTGTATAAATGAGTCTGGAGAGGCGGAGATTTTTGTTCAGGCAGGAGGTTCTTTCTGCTTCAGAAATGAACCCTAGGTTGAATTATTTCTGGGGAAAAAAACCTGCTTTCTTCCAACTCTTCTTTGTTGGAATCACATATAGGGTTGGAGGCTCCATCAGAAGCACATCATGTTGCTGCTTCTGCTGCTTCTGTGCCCCCAGAAAGTCTTGGGAATGCTCAAAGCCAAGTGCTCCCTGACACTGCAGAGGGATGAGGTAGACCCAAAACATCATTACAGGCCAGGACAACTTTCTATTGGTGGCATCATTTCTGCAACTCAGGCTACATTTGAAACAAAAGATTTCAAAAAATCTCCCGTGACCCCGATATTTATGTAAGTCAGTCTTCCCTTACTGCATTAGAGCAACTTTATTTCTGAATTATTGAAACAATTCCAGCCAGGCATTGTGACATTTCATCTTTGGGGATCTATTTTGGATCCTGCAGCTGATAAGCCTCCTTTGAAATTCTCAAGGAGTATCATTTAGTAGAGAACTTCTGTTTTTCCTTACTTTGAAGAAGAAACAACCACTGTTCTTGTCAACCTGAAAGCAAGCTGGGCTGTGAATAGAGAGAAGGTGAATCCTCCCTTCCTCTTTTTCCCCACAAAGGCTGAACATGGACACACAAACTAGGAATACTATATTTTTCCCTACACTTACAATATCTGGATAGTCTGAAGAGGACAGTTCCTCCCTTTTCCTCCTCCCTTTCCCCATTAAGAGGTGAACATTGACACAAAAAAAGCAGGAATGCTGTATTTTTCCCTACACTGAAAATGCAATAGTCCCCCCGTTTAGTTCTTCTGTTCATTGATCATAGAAAAGAATCCCAGATCAGAATTTATAATTTCATTGAATTTCCATCTCTATGTTTCCCATTTGAACTGATTCCAAATCCTATAATGATTTAAACTTAAATTAAACATCCCTAGTCAAAGACATTTGACAATGGACGTTCAAAATAGAAATGTGCAGGAATCAATAAGTTACTGTTAAAGAGCACAGCTCCTCTTTCTTTGTGTGGATTTGCATCCGAGTGTACACTTAATGATTCTATATTTAATATCAAGAACTCCAATATTAAATACTGCAGAACCTAAATAGAAAAATAGAGAATATTTAAAGTCAGTCTGAAAACTGCAGGGATACCTACAACCTCAAGAATAAGCCAATGCTAATAATAGATTCCTTTAGACCTAAATTGCTCTTAGTATATGAAAATGAAATATAAATTGAATGAATCCCAGGGTTTCAGATAGATACAGATACAGATTAACAGAGTTGGAAGGGACCCTGTAGATCATCTAGTCCAACCCCCTGCCCAAGCAGGAGACCCTACACCATTTTTGACAGATCACAGTCCAGTCTCTTCTTGAAAGCTTCCACTGATGAAGCTCCCACAACTTCCTAAGGCAAGCTGTTCCACTGGTTGATTGCTCTCCCTATCAGAAAATTTCTCCTTATTTCCAGGTTGAATCTCTCTTTGTTCAGTTTCTATCCATTATTCCTTGTCTGGCCTTCAGGTGTTTTGGAAAATAGCTTGACCCACTCCTGTCTGTGGCAGTCCCTCAAATGTTGGAGATCTCTTAGCTTTCTTAGGGTAGATGAACTGATCCATCTAAATATGTCCTCAACTGCTCAAAACCTGTTCAGTTGTCACACACTTGGTCAGTGCTTTTGAAATATCAAATAACTTTTATTGATATAATTTACTGCTTTTTATTAATTTTTCCACCATTGCTGTAGTCCATTGTGAGGATTTTTTGAAGACAGGTTAAAAGTATTTTTGCAAACAGACATTAAACAAAACATTATTTCATTGATTACAGTATGTTTAATACCTCGCAGGGTGAAAGCAACACAATATTGGAAAATCCTATCCTTCCTTTTTGCCATCCAGGAGATTAACCAGGATGCCCGTTTCTTGCCCAACATCACTCTGGGCTACAATATCTATGAAAATTATTTCAGTCCAAGAAAGACTTCAGATGCCTTGCTGGACCTGCTTTCAGATGGGGAGGCCAATGTTCCCAACTACAGTTGTGGGAGGCAGAAAAACACAGTCGCTATTCTGGAAGGGGCTGAAACTGGCCTCTCCATCAAGATATCATCCATGTTAGGCACCTACAAAGTTCCACAGGTGAATCTTTAATGGATAAAGAAGTGCTCCTTTGTAAATGAAAATGAGAATCTTATTATGGAAATGATTGGACTTTAGGATGATGGTTTGATTATGCAGAAGGAGGGCAAGTGTAGAGCAGACATATCCCAGTCCAGATTAAGGAAACTTTTCCTGGGATAAAAAAAAATATCCTCTCGAGAACATGGGGCAAAAACAATGCATGAAACAATAGGTGATTATATAAGTTTTTAATGCAAGGAGTGGAACCAACCGTTCATTAGGGGTAGGTGCTCATCTCTTCGCTTTTTACTTCCTTTTCAGATAAGTTACAATTTTGTTTCCCAGATTCTGAGGGATAAAACTGGGTTTCCTTTCTTCTACCCGATGCTCCCTGCTGAAGGAT
>JANHFL010000789.1:0-11670 GCA_032468155.1 Oxyrhabdium leporinum
TGAAAGTCCCTCTAGTCAAAATACCTTTGTTTAAAGGGTTACTTGAGTGGTCTAGCCCAGAGGTGCTTTTTCAGGAGGCAACTGGACTTTCTTGCTTTTTCTTTTTGAAGACATTTCGCTTCTCAGCCAAGAAGCTTCTTCAGCTCTGACTGGATGGCTGGGGAATGGAAGGATCTGTACTCCTTGCAGACAGCTGGTCCTTTGCATCCTTTTTAGGGGCTCGTTGAACTGCTGGAGAAAAAAGAAAAAAACAACAAGAAAGTCCAGTTGCCTCCTGAAAAAGCACCTTTGGGACAACCATGATGTGGATGACTGAGAATCTCTACAGACTTCAAGTGGTGTATAGTGTTGGGGCACCAAGAGGAAGTAACCAGCACTAAGCTGACTTTGTCTGGCCAGAAAAGCTCAACTGGGTCACGCCATTCTAGCACCTGGATAGGAGATTCCCAGGTAGCCCCAAAACTGTAGGCTTTCAACAGACTATCCATAGTAACACTATCTAACACTTCCTAGATAGTGTTAAATCTGTGGGAAGAATACAGAGTCAAACCGTACAGTACTTGCACTCTTGCCAAGAAAAATCGATGGATGCGTTCATGAACGATCAGGAGTCAATCTCAACTTGAAAGAGACTTTAACTTAGAACAGAAGTTATAGTAGCCAAGAAGAGCGAAGGTTTATTTGATTTTTGTTCTAAAAGATCCCCCCCCCCGCCTTCCCATCTTTATTTTCTGAAACAGTACATCAGAGAGGTTGAAGCTGTCGTTCAAAAGTAGCTTGAAAAAGTTGGCATGCACTTGATCAATCTTCTCCACAAGAGTGAGAAAAGTTCTATTTAGCACAAGCAGATTTTGTCTGGTTCTCTCGGTGATACATCTGCTCCTTTTCTTTGGTGATAGGGGGGGTGGGGTTGTTTTTTTTTTGTATCTCCCCAGGTAAAACACCTGCTAGATTAGCTATGTACCGGTAGAGTAAAAGATTTCAATATTTTTCCCACTATTGTGGTATCTATATTGATCAAGCTTGTAAGATGCTTTCAAGGAATGGCTCTTTCACCTAGAGTTTTCCCATTGTGCCGAGAAGAACGAACTTCTGCTGAAGACTTAACCTTGTGCCAATTCCATTGGTCTTCATGAAGGTTTTGCATTACAAATGAAAAGAGAAGGTTTCCTTGGAATTATATCTTCAGTTTCTTATCCTGACCATAGGAAATTGAACCGGGCTACCCCTAAAACTCATGTTGCTAAGAGTATGTGGACCTTACATGAAGATGGGATCCTATCAGATTATTTTGAATGAAGGGCTGGATACGAAAGGATCTTAAAAAAAATAATCTAAGTAAGCAATAAACAGTCCATGTGCAGAAATCTTTTGGGGGACCCGGTGAAGATACTGTATGGTGATAGATTGAAACAATGTTTTAATGAGGGTAAAGGAAGTTGATCTGATTCATACTCTACAGTAACCCATGTTGTTTGCTTGGTTGGGTTTAGTGAGTTGAGTGAATTCCATTGTACTTTGCAAGTCGTTGCTAATGGCTTAGCATGTCACTTTTATTGTTCCATAAATCATGAATAGAAAAGTGTGCTAGCAGTGTGTAGATGTGTTGTAACTCATGCTACTCTTTCAACAGCAGGAGATGAGAATAATTCCATGGGATCAAACAAAAAAATATTTCCAGTCCACCTTTCTTACTGGGCCATATCGCATACCCAATCATAACATAATTTGCACGGTGTTGACATAACATACTGTGTAAAGTCAATCCCTTCGGTTTCTCAATAGGGCGGAATATAAGGCATGAATTTTTCCAATGCATCTGCCAGCAGGCTGAGCAAACTATAGGTTAATATGTTCTATGGTTGCAGCTTCTGCATAATTAGAGACTCAAAAATTAGAATACGAGCTTCTATCCTAATGTAATCAAGTCATCAACGCTGTCAGTTCAATCCACCCTGAATTTTACAGGATTGTGTGAAAAGCCACTTGCTGGTTCCCTAATACTGATGATTTCCTTCAAAGAGATGGATCAGAACCCCAGGAGAACATGTGGCTTCATTCACGAATTCCCATGTATCCAAAGTCCCGCCTAGAACATTGCTTCGTTTGGGGGTATCAAATAAAAACATTTTTAAAATTCCTTACGTATTATAACAGCTTACTAATATGGACTTCCAGTTGTTGCTAGTCTGCAATTTAAGAGTTCCCAACCAGCACAACCAATAGTGAGGAATGCTGGGAGATGTAGTTCAGCAACATGCAGAATGCCTATGGTACCCTGTTGGGCTCAACTTAGCTTACTCATAGAATCATAGAGCTGGAAGGATTTGTGGCTTCAGACCTACCATCAGCGTTGATTTATCTGCTTGTTTATTTTATGATGTAGGGGGTTCTACTTGTTTGTTTTCTTGCTTTTTGATGGCATAATGTGCTCAAGCTAATGTTGACATAGGGTGGTATTAAAGAAACCAAAGAAATACTTCGGAGAAGTAAAACAAGTCATACCACGGAAGCTCAAAATGTAACATATCGTAGTTGTATAAAGTGGCACAAATAGTAAGCACAGGCTGGAGTGAAAGGGGGCTTTTAAACAAGCAATTATGGAAAGAAAAAAAGTAGTAGAACAAGTTATCACACTGGGTGTATCACTGAGGGCTCTCGCCCAGCATAAGGGGAGAGAGTGGAAAATCTTCCCTTCTTGCCAGAGTGGACCAAGGAAGATCAGAGACATGTTGGTGTCTTGGCAAATACAGACACATTTGACCAATGGAGGACACGGTGGTCCAGTATCCTTGACCTCACAATAACAATGTTCTGCAGAAACTTCCCTCTTGGTTTCCCAAAAGTTTTCAACAGCCGTGAAAGAGGTTTCCATGGTACGACTTGATACTTGGGTATTTGAGGACATCTTCTGGGCTTCTCTTGGAGACATCTTGGAGCTTCCTTCACAGATGGAGGTGATACATTGAGTGTTGCTGTTTTCCGTTACATGTTTTTCCATCCTTCCAAGGCCTTCCTGGCTGCCCACATCTGCAAACCTACCGAGGTCTTTCTTAGGACCTCTGCTATCCAGATTGAACGGAACTGTTGGAAGCCAAGGAGGCTATAGGATATTGGAAAGATGGTTGCATGTTGAAAGACAAGACACTCGCCGACGTCTCCTGGCCTCTGGTTAACAAAATAAAGCATGCAAACACAACCGATCCCTGGAAATTTACCCACGTTCTTTTTCTCCTTGGAAAGTAATATTGAAGGCAATCCTCCTTCCTTAAACGGAAGAGGAACTGCAAGAAAGAAAATGCAAAAAGAAAAAAAAAACCACCCACCAACCCCCCAAGAAGCAGCAGAAGAAGACAGGAGGGGTGGTGTTTTTCCCCTCTCTCTGTTTCTCCTTAGCAGCTGCTCCTTTGTTGCCTCTGAACAGGGGAGCGGTTTGGCCTTTTAATACCCAACTCAGGTGGTGCCAACAGGATTAAAGCTAAAGCAAGACCAGGGAGAAACAATCGGTTGCTCGGGGAAATCTTTTGGGATTCAGAAGAACAAAACAGAGCAATGTGGCCTGAGCCTGCTCAGTATTCACCAGAAGCCACAAACTGTTGAGTAGCAGTTGGAAAAGAGGAATAGAAGTGGAAAACTAGAGAGAACTGGAAGGGGGATGAAACAGAAAGAGCTTGCAAGAACGCGGACCAGGAACAAAAAAGAAAAAAAGAAAAAAAGACTAGGATCGGAGCAGAGAATGGACTTTTGGCCCAGATTTTCTTCCTTGGTTCAGCCGGTGTTTGTGAGTGATCCGTGTACTCATTGAACTTCAGGATCACATTTGGAGACCTCCGTGGTAGAGAAATGATCTTTCATTCCCACCACCACCGCCACCAGAATTCAGAACAAAGGGAGGTTTCTTTGTTTGCTTTTATGGCGCGTCTTGCAAAGGCTCAGCGTGACTTTTGACCGTTTCTAACAGGTTTGTGTTTTATTTCCAGAAGTGTTTGATTAAGCTTATGATTGTGAATGTTACCGCTAGTACTGCCATTAATGAGAAGACCTTCCTGCTGGTGGCCACAAACCCGTAGATCCGAACTTGTGCTCCTATCCTACACAAGCTTGTATCTATAGGTATGTGTCTGCTTGGCCAATGCACAAATGATGGATGTACGGGGCTGCAAATGTCCCCTGGTTTGCAAAATGGAAACCCTGCCCTCCGACCCCTGATCTGCCCTTGTTCCCTCCGTTTTTGTCTCCTCTATAAATAAAGAGCAAAATTTAAAGCGGCTCCACTTAGCCTAAATGTAAGGAGATCAGCGTCACTTCAAGACAGGAATGGAGCAGATATGTTTAATAGTTTTAATTAATATAGATGAGCCGACTTATCCTAAACCAGGGGTGTCAAACTCGATTTCATTGAGAGCCACATCAGGGTTGTGTTTGACCTTGGGGAGACTGGGGGCATGAGCAGGGTAGTTGTGGCCAGCTTGACGTCACTCATTGAGGCTCTGTTTTCAGCTGCAAGGGCCTCCTGCATCCCTCTGCCAGTAAAAATGGAGCCCAGGAGGGCCGCATGCGGCCCTCCCAAGCTCCATTTTCACTGGCAGAGGGCTGCAGGAGGCCGTCATGGCTGAACACAGAGCCCGGGAGGTCCATGCATGGCCCTCCCAAGCTCTGTTTTTGCTGGCAGAGGCACCGTGGGCCAGTCCTTCACTGCTTCCAGAGCGGGCCTGCGGGCCAGATCTAAGCACCCTGCAGGCTGGATGTGGGCTGCGGGCCTTGAGTTTGACACCCCTGTCCTAAACAGTTCATAGGTTCATCTAACTTAGAATGGCTGCAAGCCAGTGTGGTCCATCCTAAGTTAGATGAACCACACTGGCTAGCAGCCATTCTGAGAATTATCAAACCAGCCTCTTTTGCATCCTTACCTGGGACTGAACCAGGTATTTTTGTATAGGTAGAATTGTTCATTTAGCAACTGTTGAAGTTACAGTGGCAATGAAAAAAGTGGTTTATGACCAGTCCTCTCATTTACAGTCATCGCAGAATTTTCACGGTCACGGGATCAAAAGTTGGGTGCGTAGCAATTGGCTTGTATTTATGACATTTATGACAGTCCTGAGGTCATCTGATCATCATTTGTGACCTTCCCAGCCTGCTTCCAACAAGCAAAGTCAATGGGGGAAGCCAGATTCAGTTAGCCACTGCTGTGATTCGCTTAACAATTGTGGCCAAAAGGCTGTAAAAATTGGGTGCGGCTCAGTTTAACAACGGCCTTGCTTAGCAATGGAAATTCTGGCTCTCCTTGTGGTTGTAAGACGAGGACTACCAGTATGCCAACAGATGCACTATTGCTGAGCTTCTCTTATCCAATCGTTGGAAGCAGCACCACGTTCTTTGAACAAAATCAGGAGCACTTGGTTTATCTATTTCAGAGAACTCCTTCTTTTGCTTTCTCCTGACGTACAGCTATTTGGGATTCCCATCTCCCTTTACACCAGACAGCAAGGTCAATGGCAAGGGATTTTGGGAGATGCAGTCCAGTCTCCAGAGGCTGTGGGTTCTTTGTCTGCCAACCTGAACTTCCAAGGTTTCCTGTCCTGTTTGTCACCAGTCACCCAACTCAGCCGACTCGTATTCTGATTTTGAAGATTTCACCAAACATCCTGCTCTGAATGGATACAACCACACAACCTTCCCTTCCCTTCCCTCCCTTCCTCTTTTTGGTAGTCAATTCCAGATTGTATAGCCTGCATGGAATGATGGAATATACGAGAGGTTTGATTACACTATCTGCAGGAGGCCCCTCCTTGCTTCCCTTCTGTAGATAGGAAAACACCTAATATTGATTTGAGATCTAAGGCAGAACTGGGGAGCCTGCAGTGAGTCCGATGTTATCGGATTGCAACTGCTATCATCCGTGACATTTGGATACCCTGGGTGCAGTTTCTAAGTTGTGGTTCCACAATAACTAAGACAGCTGAGAGGATTCCCTGAGAGGGTTGGGGGTTTGTTTGTTTTTTTCCCCCCCGTCGGTCAGCAACCAGACATGTCTCGATGGGTTGTCCTGTGTTGCTTCGTAGCGTTGGTTGATATGCCGCCTTGAATGCGTTAGGATTGGAACTGCTCACGGATGCTTTCTGTTTCCTGAAGACAATGCTTTGCCACAAGGCTTTGCTTTGTTTTGTTTTAGGGCAGGATTGTTGTCATAAGCCAATTCTGTTCTGGAAGATGAAGAAACCTAATTGCCATGTTGTTTTCTTGCTTTCTGGGTTGCTATTCCCAGAGTAGATAATTGATTATGTCTGCACACACACACACACACACACACACACACACACACACACACACCGATCCTTAAGTATTGGAAGTAGCAATCTAAAAACGATAGATTTCCAAGAGGAGGAAGTTTTCTCTTTGTCTGGCATAGACCAAGAAAAGACAAAGGCTGGATATGTAAAATAGACTTGCGCGCGCATGCACACACACACACACACACCCTGGCGAAAGATCAATGGCTAACTAAAGTATATTAATTCTCTCATGAAGACCAACAGCTCTTTAAAAAAAAACCCCAAACATGGTACCCAAGAGAAAGGGGGTCAGGGAAGGAGGAGGGGCAGAAAAGCTCAGGCACCAATTCTTAAAATGACGGTTCTTATCTCAGCCAGGTAGGATGAAAGGAAACTGGATGAAGTAGCTGTTGGGCAGGTAACAGTTAAGGGAGCTTGTTCCTCAGCAGAAGTGATTAATAGCTCTGCGCTCTGAAACGCTTGTGTGTATACCAGCTAAATATACACATAAAATGATATAATAAGCTGCCTTGCATTGGCTCGTTTCAACAACAGGTTCACCTCCAACCGCTCTGATTCATTTAACAAGAGGTAGCTGGGGTAAAGCTGGAATCATCTGTTTACAAATATTTACCATAGCATTGAGGCCTTTTCTCCAGTGCATATATACCACCTCCATCATCCATCATCTTGAGCTTCTTGGTCTTTCCTCCTGAATCACCAAGATCCTCCTGAATCTTCCACATATGTTGGACTTCAACTCCTATATTCCCGGCTATAGTCAAATGCCTCATTGTGAGTAGGACATTACAGGTAGTCCTCGACGTATGGCCACAATTGAGCACACACCCCCCCCAAAAAAAATCTGTTGCTAAGTGAGGCAGTTGTTAAGCGAGCTTTGCCCCCATTTTACAACCTTTTTTTGCCGGGAGTTGTTCAGCGAATCAGTGCAATGGTTTAAGTTAGTAACACAATTGTTCAGTGAACCTGACTCCCCCTTTGACGTTGCTTGCCAGGACGTTGCAATAGGGGATCACGTGACCCTGGGACCCCACAAATGTCATAAACTATGAACCAGTGGCCAAGCATCTGAATTTTGATCACATGACCTGCTCCGATGGTCGTAAGTGTGAAAAATGGTCGTGCTACTTTTCTTCAGTGCTATGGTAACTTCCAACGGTTACTAAACGGAAGGTTGTAAGTCGAGAACTACCTGTAATTCCAAAGACTGTTTCAAAACATAAGATATGAAAAGGAGGAGGGAAGAATTCACGCCACGGTGCCCTACACCTTCTGAGGTAGAAGATTTGCAAATAGTCTTCAATATGTTGAAAAATGTTTAGGGAATCTCCCAACGGTATTGTATTCTTTGGTTCTGCGTTTTCTCCTTGTTCCACGTTCAACACCCATTGGATGGCAATCCTGCAGCCTCAAAGATGGCAGGGCTGTCAAACTCCCGGGCCGCGGGCTGGATGCATCACGTGCTGGCCACGCCGTGTTTAGCAAAGGGGGAAAAAGTCCCGTCACGTGACGCCGCCGTGACACCGTGAGTTTGACACCCCTGACATAGAGGTTAATCAGTGCTTAAATTAGCCACCTCCAACCGCCATTGGATAGATCTACCAATCCAACACAAATGGGATTGACTATTG
This sequence comes from Oxyrhabdium leporinum, assembly GCA_032468155.1. Lineage (NCBI taxonomy): Eukaryota > Metazoa > Chordata > Lepidosauria > Squamata > Cyclocoridae > Oxyrhabdium > Oxyrhabdium leporinum. The sequence goes on from JANHFL010000789.1 coordinate 7,928, forward strand.
TTTCTAGTTGTTAAAACATGGTTGAAAACGTTAAAGAAACAACAGCTCAAGTTCATCAAAAGAAATTTTTTAAAAAACCAAAGCATACAAATTTAAGAGAAGCTTTAGGGTCTGAGGCAGATATTACTTCCATTCTGGCTGCATTTAACTCACAGACGCCTTCATGACATCAGCACAAACTGTATTGTCACATTGTTATTATGTGACTACACATATTCACCCTAATTACATAATTATCTATAATTGCACTAATTGGGTAAAGACATAATTGGTGAAAATCACTTGAAAATCAACAAGGAGATTCTGCCAAATAGGGAAACGTAGGTTAGAGGCAACGGTTAACCTAAAAGAAAAATCAAAACTTCCCAAAGGCGAGGTAGGAAAGCAGGAGACTATGAATTCTAGTCCTGCTTTAGCTATGAAAGCCAGCTGGGTGACTTTGGGCCAATCATTCCCTCTCAGCCTAAACCCACCTTATAAGGCTGTTGTGGGGAAAATAGGAAGAGGAAGCTATGTTGGATCTGTTTGTTGCCATGAGTTATTTGTAAAAATAATAAAAGGTGGGATATAAACAAATCACAAATAAAATAGGGACTGTCTCAGTAGAATGGAGCTTACTTGTAGACAGATCCTTATCCATGTACAAAGAAGGTGAAAGGCAGTTTCTTCGACTCACCACCAAATGACACCATGATAAGGGTTGGCCAATACCATCGATCTCTCCTTGTAGAGGTGACAGGTCTATTGCCAAACTAAACTTGCTTTCATCTCCTCCTAAACGAATGGATCATTTGCCAATGTTACCATGTTTCTTGACTTTGAATGAATTTCGGCAGTTTTTACGTCTGTTTACAAAATTTGTTTCCAAAAGGAAAAAACACAACAAATTTCCCAAGATTTGTTTCATATAATGCTGTTTTTGCATATTACTCCTAGGTTTGTACTCTGTGGAAGCTTTTAGAAAGTATTTTTTGTGTGTACGCTTGCGTTTCCTTAATATCTGTACTTTCCCCCCCCCCCCGAAAAATAGTTGAAAATGGAAACACAAAATTCTGAAAAATTCAGATCTCAGTAATTAAGGGGAGATGACATAAAATGTTACTGGGGCATAAATGTTTATGTGAATTCAGAACCGGATTAGAGCAGTATAATGCTATGGTTACAGTTAGAGGTCCATAACATATGGGAACAGTAGCATGTCTTCTATCTAGAACTCATTAAAGTAGACAAATCTGTTTCCAGAATCACGCAGCTGTAGTAGAAGCCTTCCCATAGTAGTGACACAATCCTGGAAAAAAGACATAGCTACTTTAATGAACTGCAAACTTGTGCTGCATTCCCACAACGTTGTGTTCTTCTTCCAAATCAAATCCAAAGTGTTTTCCCGCTGTACCCCACAGAAATTGTTGATGGGTCAACTCTTCAAACAACTCATTTGCAACTCATTGTAAAGATGGTTCCCTCATTTGAATGAATTTTCAGTGGTACTTCAATAAAGTTTATCTTGACAGCTTTACATCTTGCTTCCAGAAAAAATGTTTTTAAGGCTTACACAGATGATACATCTACTCGGAATTATTTTGGAGTAAGTTCCACCAAAATTAGCAGGTGGCATCTTTCATTTAGTAAAGATCAACCAGTCTTACCAAATGTTGTTCTCTTGAATGTAATAATTCCAGTAGAAGAGATGGTAACGATTATAGATTTGGTAGGCTTGGTGAGCATGTGATTTTTGTAAGTTTTTGCTATGGAGGCACAGTGACTAAAGTGCTTTTGAAATATGAAAGTCTTTTAATGCCGTCAAAGTAATCATGTTGATAGAGTTCAATGTCATTTATTAATTCTGATTGGCTGAACATCTTGATCACATGTGCTACAGTTTCATGACCTTTCCCCCTCAGTTTAGTTGGAATCTGTCAGCCTGCTCTTGAAACGTTGTGGGGGAAAAAATTTCCCTCTTTTTATTCCCGTTAAATTTCATTTCTGCTTGGATGTGACTTTTCCTTTCATTGCAGTCCAAGTTACATTGTTGTGAAAAACGTCACCCTGTTATCACTAGTCTTTGCCCTCTAAATTTTTTGTCCATTTTTAATCCTACTTGACGCTTTTTCCTCTTGGAAAAATGAGCTGTTTTACTGATCTGCTGATCAGCCTAAAACAGTTACCTGAATCGTTCCAGCTCAAAATTCCACTTATCAATCAACTTTGCTACTGAAAGTATAATATCATAGCACAAAGGTTAGCCTTTCATATTTGCAACATGGCATGATGTGAAACAGCATCAGCTTTCCAGATCATGTCTGAAAATGGCATTTTGATAGAAGCTACGTTTCAGATAAAGCTAGTAAGAAAATCGACTTGCAGACAAGATGAAGAGATATGTTAGACCAGCATTTCTCAACCTTGGCAATTTGAGGTTGGGTGGACTTCAGCTCCCAGAATTCCCCATCCAGCATAGCTGGCTGTAGAATTCTGAAAATTGAGGACTATCCATTTCCAAGCTGCTAAGGTTGAGAAATATATTTTTCTTTCTTAGTAAGGGCACTCTCAAAGACACCAATGCTAAAGTACAATGCATCATATTGAACCTTGGCATCATAATATTGGATTGGCCAGCTGGATGACACATCTGTAAAGTCGGCCATTAATTAGCCATTTGCCCAAGCCAACTAAATTCTAGTTTGGAAGGATTTTCAGCCAGTGTGTCTCCTTAATGTGCTTTGAGCTCCCTCTGTTTCCCTGCAGATCGCTTGTCTCCTCCCATGCTTGCTATTGCCTGCTCTCTATTGATTTGATATTTGATGGTTCTTGAGCTGGGAATGAAAAGCATTCCCCGTTTAATTAATTTGTAGGGATCAGCTGTATTTCTGGCCAACCCTAAGACTTTTGTGAAAGTCTGGTTGGGCTCTGGGAGATGATGCTTCCCTTTACTTTTTCTGTCCCACTACCCCCATCATCATCATTATTATTTTTTTGACTTCTTGCATGTATCCAAGCTGAGGTAGTAGGTTGTATGGTTTAGAATTATACCAAGGGAGATAACTGTACAGCCTCCTAGCTTTCCTTGGGTCGTGCGCAAAGCAGCGAGTTTGATGAAAAGGCTGTAATCCTTTGGGACGCCAGTGGACAGGTAAGGACTCTTTTGTGAATCGCTAAAGGGGAAAAAAAAAAGAAATTTCCTTTAATAAAGACTTGGTTTTCCGCAAAACCACAAAGTTATAAAGCCAAGCATTGTGGCCAAGTAATCACCAGTGACTGGGGTCCATGCAGGCAGGAACTCTTTGGGGTTGGTTTGTTTTTTTAAATATTCTGGAACTTAATAACATTGAACAGTTCCTATTTTTTCACAACAGGGAGCGTGGGAACATTATATCAAACATCAAACAAAATAGTCTTCTGAGTTTGCTTTTCCCCTGCCCGATTAGGTCTGTGACATTCTGCTCGAGATCATTCTATTTCTAATAGCAAAGAGCAAGTCTGTATAACTAAGTTAATTATTAAAATAGATACTCCTTGTTTTAAGACCACAGTTGGGATGGGAACTTCCATCGCTAAGTGATGCGGTTGTGAAGTAAGTTGCATCCAATTTAACGACCCCTTTTTGCCTTGGTTTTTAAGTGAATCACTGGTCATTAAGCAAATTGCATGGTTCTTATAAGCACTGTCCTCAGCACTGTCTATGGAGATTCCCAATCATCCAAGTCATGGTTTTCCCAAAGGTTATTTTCCAAAAGCAACTGGAC